>ML792843.1:155788-192566 GCA_009831015.1 Picea engelmannii | reverse complement strand
GCATTTAATTTATGACTTGTAATCCCCCCTCCAGCAATGGTCACAAATACATTTTTGTCGCCGTTGATTACTTCACCAAATGGGCCGAATCTATGCCAACTTTCAACAACACCGCTGACACTGCAGCGCGTTTTTTCTTTAATCACGTCATATCATGTTTTGGAGTACCACTCCAACTTGTTTCTGACCATGGGAAACACTTCGAGAATGAGATCTTCGTCGAACTCTCATCTTGGTTAGGCTTCTCTCACGAGTTTGCCTCACCATATTACCCTTAGTCAAACTGACAGGTCGAGGCAGTGAACAAAGTCCTCAAGACCATGTTACAGCGCACGGCTAATAAACATAAAACCAATTGGCATAATATGTTATTTTCCACGCTATGGGCTTATCGAATGGCAGTAAAGACCACTACAGGTTTCATGCCATTTCATTTAGTCCATGGGATCGAGGCAACTCTTCCCATCGACTGCGAAATTCCCACCCTACGCACCGCAATTGAGCTTTTACTTGACACTGCTCCAATGGAGCAGCACTTACTGAACTTAGAGTCTCTGGATGAAGATCGTCTATCTTCCTTACAGAACAACGAGGTAGCTAAAAAATAATCCAAGGCTACCTTTGATCGCCATGTCAACCTTCGATCATTCCGCGAAGGCGACCTCGTCCTGGACTATGATATCGCCCATGATACCTTTGGCCATGGAAAATTCGAATCCCTTTGGCATGGCCCTTACATCATCCAACATTGCCTCACCAAAGGCACATACATCCTGGCCTCCCTAGAAGGTCTCTCCCTCAAGGAACCCGGTAATGGGTTATACCTCAAGAAATTTTATGCTTAGAAGTAGTCATTCTACTTTAGGTTATTTTTTCTTCTTTTTTAGTGTTTTAAATCTTTTTTTCCTAACCCTCTCGTCTAAACTATCCTTTGTGATATTGACATATGCTTCCTCCACAAGCCTACCACATTGGTTACGCCGATGACGCCAGCTGTTGGACACAAAATCTAGCTTCAGCGGCTTGGGCTCTCTATACCCCCTCACATGAAATGCTACACTCAAGAGGCATCTGTTTGGGACCAACAACCAACAACCAAGCCGAATACACTGCGGTCATTGGCCTCCTGGCTGATGCCCAATGTCATCATATTCGCCACCTTAGCGTCTTCCTCGACTCTCAATTAGTCGTTCTCTAGCTCAGCAATGTTTACTGTGTACGTGATCCATGCCTCTTTCGCAAATACCTGCAGGTTAGATTATTATCTTGACATTTTGATTGCATTACATTTACACATATTCCAAGACAATTGAATCAAACAATCGATGAAATAGCTAACATGGTGTTAGATTGACATATATCACATCAAGCTACACATACATAAAACATCTCATACATCCTGTCACAACATATAGATCGAATAGACATCATCATCCTCATCAACAAAAAATACATGTAAACGACACCAGGATCTCAAAATATGTATACTCATATATATATATATATCAAGGCCTATCTAGCCATCCAAAAGTTTTACATACAAAAAATACATGTATCTGCAGGCCAATGCAGCACCTCGGTACAAAAATTGGCTCACCAGCCTATCAACAAAAATATACATCATACATCAGGGGGCCTCTATCGCACCCCCACCTGCTCCTCCCTCAAGAGGAGGTGGTGGCCCACCCCCACCTTCCCCAGGTAGTGGTGGAGGACCACCCACAGGACCCTCCTGCCCCGGCGGCAGGCCTCCACTAGTCATCACAGCCAACACGGTTGCTTGCCGCACTATGCCCCGCCATGGTGGCGACACCCCCATGCACTGCTCCAGGAAGCTCTCATCCTAGATCCATGTCCACCTGCCCTTAAGCACGTCCTGCAGCACTGTCTCTAGACGATGGCGTATGTCATCGAAGTCTGATCCGACCGCCGCCAGAGGAGCGTTTGATGGCCCTGCACTAGGGTCATCGAATCGGTGCCTCCTCGCTACCCTCTCGGGCTCTATTGGTCGCCCCGCGGCATCATCTCGTCGTTGTCTCTTTCCATGTGGCAGTCTCTCCATATCTTGATGAGCCAACACTCTCAGCATATCCACCTCGCGTCTGCGAGGTACCACATCTGCACACGCATAAAACAACAACAAACAGATAGTATCAACATCTATATCACATACATATGGATTGATATCTCAAATGAAAATATAAATAAAAAACATACACAATACTAAAATGTACCTCGATGGTCAAAAACCTCCCCTGGAGGCAGCACCATGTCCAGGTCACCCCGGAAGTCAACCCCAGCATAGGGGTACCGAAGTACTACCTGTGGCATATGCCGCCATATCTGTGCCGCCTGTGCTGAAAAGTAATGGCCACCTTTTCCACCACCGTGGCGAACCAAAACTGAAGACCACCGCCTCAAGTGTGGCTCTCGTGCCCCTGGCATCTATAGCATAACCCTCAAGCACAACATCGACACCCTCTCCAAAAACAAGGCTACCAGGATCGAGCCAAATGCAAACTCTCCTGCACCTGTGGACCGAACGGTCCAACTACGCGATCATCCATGCATGTAGTGTCAGCCCCCATGCGAACTGCTCACCACCCACCACCACCCTCTCCAGCACTAACAATTGGCCACCACTAATCCGCTGGGTTGCAAGTGACCCGTATATACGCACAATCATCACCGCTATACAACGATGTGCTAGGGAATCAATAGCACCGATGCTCACCACCGTCCCTGACATAACGTTCAGGCCTGAGAAGTATCGCATGCTAATCGTGGCAAGGGATGTATCCCTCGACAGGACAGGCTCTGCCGGTAGAGGCGTTCCTCGAAAGGGGAGCCCAGTCAAAAAATATACATCCTCCACCACAGTGAAGGGGATCTGCTCTCCTCGCACGAGGAAGCAGTGCAGCTCCGGACTCCACATCTGGAGTAGCAACTATAGTAAGTACTCCTGAGCCCGTATCAACGGGCACTCAAAGAACTTTAGAAACCCACAGGTTGCTAAAGTCTCCCACACCCCAGGCCCCTCATTGGCCACAACCTCTCACAACTGGGCCCAGTCTCACTCTCTCCACCGCACTGGCATCGTCTCTGCTGGCCACCTGCAAACAACACAGAGTCCTATATCAGCTTAGATACCCATCAACAACATCAAACAGACTCATTTTTTACCCTTAAAACTTGCCTCAAAGGCACAGTTTTTATCACCCACAGGCACGCACACATGCGCGCATGTTCACCATACAAATGTGCACAGGTGCGCGCTTGTCCAACCCATAGGCGCGCACTAATGCGCGCCTGTTCACAACATAGGTGCACCCTTAGGGCATGCCTTAAATTCCCCTTACCCCGCACCCATGCACGCATATTCGGTGTACAGGGGCGCACGTGTGTGTGCCTTCCACTGAATCTCCCACGCATGTGGGCCCACACCCCATAAAAAACCCCATCAAACCCTCTGTACGGCCCTCCGTACCTACCCTGCCCAAAAATTGAAAACCTATTTCTATGCAGGATGATCAGACCACTAACCTGATACTCGCAGAACGTCGATCGGATGCCTCGTCCTCCCTGAATCACCAAATCTCCTCTGAAATCTGCTCGTCCAGTCACTTTTGCAGCAGGTACAAATGAGGTGGCAATGTGGGCCCTACAGCTATATATAGCCTTTTTCCAAACTTTCACTCACCATTCCGAGAGCCCAGGGTGTCCATTTTTCAAACCGTCTTCAGCCATGGGATCAGCATCCCGCCACCTACATCATAGATGTTCCTGGGTCACTTTTCATCTCGAGCCCCCGGGGTGCCTTTTTATTCATATCATGGTCAGGTACACATGCGCATTGTCACATTTGTCAAATACATGCTAATCTCTTTAATTTTCTTCAGATATTGTTCGCTTTGGGTATTTGGTTTTTATATGTGCAGGTACTTGCTCATCGGTCATTGACATCATCCCTTCAGGTATATATATTCAGCATTTCCATGTAGTCTCTCCCACTGTATTTCATTTACATTTCCAGTCACACCCGCTGAAATTGGCCTTTAGGATCCTCATTCCCGGCTCTGCAGTACCCACACCTCCATTTGCATTTTCGGTACTTTTACCCGGTAGCATTCTTACCCACATGAGTTGTCCCATTCATAGCACCTTTTGGCACTTTTTTACACTCATGTTGTTCTTCATTACCCTTTAGGGATGGGAGTCCCGATAGTCTTTCATCATGTCGTGAATCAGCCACATACTCCTTCTCCTCATTTTTCTAGCTTTCCCACCTGGACTCCCAGCTTATCTCTTTATGGTTCTATTTTTTCCCTGCACCTCCACATTATCATGAACCCTCCATTTCATCCATAATCAGTTTGCCCATCTTCGAACCTACCCTCATGTCACCTACCTCATACAGAAACTCACTAATGGGGCCCCCACCCTTCATCAGTTTTCCAAGACAATTCTGCCCTCCCTGGGGCACGCATTTCACACTGGGGCACCCGTTTCTGTATTTGTATATTTATCCCCAAAATTATTCATTATTTATTGTACAAATGCCTTTATTTCTAGTCCTTACATTTTCGTTTGTCATCACCGTTGGCGACTTGCTTTCTTTTGGCCACACGCAACCCATGTCACCCTTGGTTGGAGCATTGCTTCTCATCTACCCTTGTCGGCATCGTCCATATCTTCAGAGTACTACCCAGGTCACTTACCTCTACCCTCTGAATTTGTTCACCTTGTCCCACCTCTGGCACAACTTATCGTCGGTCTTGTCGTCCCCCTGACACTCAACCTTGTTATATGGTTGCGGCCACTTTTCATCTCATACATCCTCCAACCAAGGGCAGTCTTGAGTCTTCCCACTTCTTGACTTCATCCATGTACCTATGCCACTTCCTCACCTTAGTATATTTCATGAATCCCTTTGCTTCTGGGAGTCGCGTCCCCCTTTTGTCGAAATCAACACCATTTTCCAGAAGGGTGACAGTATCTTGATTCTCATTCTCCATTCAATGAGAGATCTCGGACGACACAAGGTGAAACACCATTGCTCCCTGCTGTCGTTGGCCCCCATAACATTTGACGCCAACACTTTCTCATGTTATGGTGGGTCTTACTTTGCGACTATTGCAGTTATTTGTATCATTTTCCAAAGACCTATGAACTGGGTAGGGCCATCAATGCCCGCATCATCGTCGATACTTATTACCGCGATCATTGCCTATATTTCAGAGTATGTTCCTTTGCAGAATTGTCTTCTACCTTTATCATCACCACCCCCGAGGGCGCTGCAGTTGTCTACACCAACACTTTAGTCATCTTTTTCAGAGTTACATAACATGAGCATGGGGCATGCCCACCTCGTTTGTACATAGTTTTTAGTTTTTTCTTGCACAACTCTCAGAAGGTTGGGTCCTACCGGTTCCTTTTTTCTCCAACGGATCGCTCTGAATGGTCCCACTATTTCTCTCTCTTACAACAACATTCTCAGTAGAAGAAACATTGATGGATTTCAGCTATATGTATGCTCCTAACCTCATCCATCAGGGGGCATCTGTTATCACTGAAATTTCATCCGCACATGGCGACAAGAACTCAGCATCGTCAAACAATAATGAAGTCATTCATGGCACTGAATTAATTTCACAGCATTGCAAAAAGGTTAAAAACTATACAATGTAACCAAAAATTGAAGGGCGCTTTACAAAAGTTTGGTGCGCGCGCACATGCACGGAACAAGAACGTACCATGCACGCATACACGCACGATGCGGGGCTGTTGGCCCAAAAACCTGCGCACCTGCTAAACGACGCATTTATTGAATTGGTCGACCTCCCAACCACTTATGGATCAGCTCCCAAGCCGATTTGACCGTCAAATCTGAGCTGAATTCGCATGGTAGGCTGGTCAAAGACCTAATGAAGCCCTAAAGAGCCCCTTTTCACACTTCAAAGGAGTTACATAATCACCCAATGCTATGCTATAAAAATCCATGAAGAAACATCATTTTCTCAAGGAATTTCATGTAATGTTATGCTACTTAGATTGTTTTAAGGACTCACTCCTTGGAAATAACACATTAGCACCATTTCATTGAGCTATCCACCTCTCCATTGAGTGGATGTGCTAGGAGTTCTTTCACCATCATTCTCATTTTCTTATTGTAGGGAGAGAAAGTTTGTGAGGGCCTCAAGAGCCTTCCATTGGAGGAAGAAGGGACTCATAGTCCCCTTTCTTCATTGTTCTTTGATTTCATCAATTGATCAGCCTAAAAACATTGATGATATTGGTATTTTTGTGTTTGTTATTTTTTTATCCATATGCTCATAATTTTAGTTTGTATTAGTTTAATTCTTGCTTGTAGTTTTTGTTTTGTTTTCTCTAACTCTTTCCTCTACAACTGTCATGCTCAGCAAGACCCAACTGGGCATGTAAGCACCCTTGATTTGCTCACCAAGTCGACGAAAAGGGTGCAAACAAAAGGTACTTCTTTTCTCCTTCCTCCTCACACACTAGTCCACCTAGATATAAAAGGAAGTCAGTGACCTTGATAAGCACTTTCTGTCTTAGAGTTAAGAGTCTATCTCTTTGAGGAGATCTACCTGTCCGCAGGGAGATTTTCCTTCAACAGAAATTGGCGACTCTGCTGGGGAGTCAAATCGAAACTTTTGATTTTGATTTTTTCCTCATATAACTTGTCCTACACTTCGGTTGTTTTCCAACTTTGTTTCCCCCTTCATATCTGATTGCACTTGGTGATTGACTCTTTACCCCATCACACTCAGCTTGACTGTCAAAATTTGATTGAAATTTTGGGTTTTTGGACATTTTTATGAGTTTTTTGAGCCTGGTGCCCTTGTGCCCATGTTAGCAGAGAGCCAGCACTCCCTGGAGGTGTTGGAAAGAGTGTTATAATGCCCTAGTGTCCCTTACACTAGAGAGCCAACCCCTTTTTTCACAAAATCTCTTCAAAAATTCCATTTTTTGGAGGTCCAGACTCTGTTTCTTCACTTGTTGAGCTGCTTTGTGATTCAATGATTCTTCCTTTGACCTTTGACATGCTTCCTCCTGAGAAGTAAGCACCTTGTTGTTCATATTTTATGCCCTTATTCATTATTTTTGAGTTTTTACTGTTGAGAGCTTGAAATCAATCCCCTACTTTCTTCTCTCCTATTCGACTGAGTGTGTTACACGTCAAATTTACTCAACTAGATAAGTGTCACATATTCCTCTCAATTGCCGTAAGTGTCGCATCTTCCTTACAACTTTTGCAAGTGTCACAAGTTGTTCATAAGTGTTGCAAATGTTGTTCAAGCATACTTCCTTAACGACGACACTAAGGAGGCATTTAAAACATCTCATACACTGGGTTTGGAGAAGGAGAACTAGTTAACTGAAGTCAAGGAACTCTTAACACCTGAAGAGAGATTTTGATCAAAGGTTTTAGGGGTGAGCGCTCCCCTATATCAGTCTAGGGAGCACTGGCGCTCCCCTATAAGGCTTCAGGGAGTGTTATAACGCTCCTTTTCCCCCTCTAAAGGAGTGCTATCCAACTTTAGGGTGTTGGTGCTCCCCTCAAGATTCTCAGGGAGCGCTACAGCACTCTGATGCCCCTTTTGAAGGAGCACTGCCTAATCTGAGGCAGTAGTTGGCCCGTTGAGGAGAATAAGGGGAGGATCTTTCAAGATTAGGAGGTAGTTGCATTCGAATTCTTGGTTTCATCAGGAGATCCTTGATCTGAAGAGGAAGTTCCCCAACTTGTTCTAAAGATAACTTAAGAGGTTAAGCTCCTCTTAACCTATATAAGAAGGCTCTATGATGGTGGAAAGGGGAAGAATTGCTAGCATGAAACCTATGATCTCATAGGAAACACATAGTCAGCCAAAGGAGAGTGATCAGTGAAGATTCTGCTATCCAGGTTGTGGATCTTTCAGTCAAGGGTTATACGAAGGGGACTTGATGAAGCTATCGCATTCACATCTACGATTGTAAGTACTGCTATCATTATTCTCATTAATATGACACGCTTGGCCTGTTTCTTTCTAGTTTTTGTCTAATGCTACATGAACTTATCATTGATAGATAGATCTATTTTTAAGCTAATATCAATAGAGTAGGAAGTGGTTGTATCTTGTTTTTCTACAAGACTCAGCGAGGAGCAAAGGATCGGAGCTCAACTCGAAGCGTGCAGGGACAAACGTCGATAAATAGGTACTTCTGTTCTACTTCCTTCTCATGTGTTAGTTTGTATGGATTTGAAAGGAAGTCAGTGTCCACGTTAATCATTTTCTATCTTAGAGTTAGGGTCAAGCTCTTTGAGGAAATCTACTGGTCCGCAGGGATATTTTCCTACAATAGAAACTGGCGACTCTGTTGGGGAGATAGCCTCAAATTGAAACTTCTTGTTTTGATTTCTCCTCATTGACCTAGTTCTACCCCTTGATTGTTTCAGACCTGGTTCACTCCTCTTTTGATTGGTTTCATGAGCTGATTGGCTCCCTACCCCATCATACTCAGCCTAATTGTCGAAATTGAATTGCAATTTTTTGAATTTTTTGACATTTCTCGGAGTTTTTGAACCTGGTGCCCTTGTCCCTGTGTTAACAGAGTGCCAATGCTCCCTAATATATTTGCACATAGCGCTATAACTCTCCTTTCCTTTTGCAACAGAGCGCCAACCCTCCTTTAGCCAATAAGCCTTCCATAATTGCTTTTTCTGGGTTTTGCCTCTATGTCTCTCCTGCTGGGTAGCCTTGTGAGTTAATGCTTCTTCTCTTCCAGCCTTGACATCTATCTTTTTGAAAAACAAACATCTTACTATTTGTATTTTGTAGCCTTCTTCACTATTGTTATTGAGTTCTTTTTCTTGATTGGAGTTCGAAACCCATGCATTGTCTTTCTCTCTATTTAACTGAGTAAAAACCTCGGTGAAGGTCAGCAAAGGCCTACAGATCTCTTCATCTTGATTTTAGTCAAGATCATTGTTCTTCAACTTTTTATTTTGGGTGTGAAGTTTGTTTTTTCTTTGATTGCTTCTTTTGTTTCGCTTTTCGTTTTGATTGCAACGAAAGGGTGTATTGTTTGTATGAATTTTCCTTGTGTTAGTTTGATTTTCATTCATACAAGACGATAATTAGCAAGACGAGCATTGTGTTGAATTGATCATTATTCATATGAAAACAATAAAAAGCATCTTCATGATTGATTGTGCATGTTAGAAGGCATCTCAAATGTTTTAGCATCACATCGAGATTTGATTGAAGAAAACTTGTTTGAGGACACTCCTTATTGGTGCTTGTTAGTGGAACTCTCTCTCTCTCTCTCTCTCTCTCTCTCTCCCTTAGATAGATGTTCATTGAAAAGAAATGAATGCTTATCATTTTTGATGCATTTTTGGGACTGAGTCATAATTCCATTCATTTCACTTCCATCCACCCCTTTTTGAGTAAAGAACAACTATAAAAATCAACGCTAATTAAAAATTATTTAGAACTTTTTCTTTTCTAGGATCCTCCACCAACAGTAGATTAGGCTTAGTACTTTGGATTAGGCTGTGAGCATAACTCTCCAAAGTTTCCAAAAAAAACAGTAGCATCCTGAGTTAGGGAGAGTCAAATCCAATCATCATATAAGTCTGCCTGGGATCCCCCTCTCACACAGGGGTTACGCACGAGGTCGCATTCGGGTAAGCTACAGGGACTAACCCTCTGTGGTTTAACTGATTGTGGTGGTCAGATCGTATTATGGGGATCGCTTCAAGGTAAATCCAAAATTACTGCGTGGAAGAATTTTAGTTGATTTTAGGCTCGATACCCTACCCGTATGTTTGGATCGGACTGTCGACTATTCCCACCCAGGGGCTGACTGCGAATTGGTAACCTTAGTGGCCATAATATTTAGGGTCTTACATGAGGTGATGGTGACAGGAAGTCTCACTGTACCTGGAGCAGACATTGGTCAAACTCACTCGGGATCCTTGGAGGGTAAATCCACAATTACTGCGTGGAAGCTTGAACCAAGGCGTAAGTCTGTTAAGTAGGTCGCCATTGTAACTGTTCCACCCTACCCCTGCCCCTTCTGGACTTGATCACGCGACATTGGATTTCATCACCAACTAGTATGGTCATCAAAAGAAGGTGTTGTTTGCTTGGTTGTGATTCTTAGATTTCTATTAGCGTATGCTATTTCTTTTCGGTAGTTGGCCATAGATCTCTTTCATCGACTCTTTTTCGCCAACATCGACCCTCCATGCCGCTCGCAGAGGCTACAGGGACTTCCTCCAGAAAACATGGTAGGAAACACCCCTTTACCCCCTCATTCTACGAAGCAATCTCCTCAATAGAGCGAGGTTCAAAACACTACAACTCCCCAGGAGGAAGTTCCCACTCCTTTGGAGAATTTTCGGATTGTTTCAGAATCTCTGGAAGCTTACCGCATTCCGGAGGGATATGAACGACGTATCCTCCAACTGAATTCCACTGGTGAATTTTTCGTCGTCAATCCTTCTGACATCCCAACTGGGTCTTATCAACACCCTTTAGCCGATGACCCCTTTTGGACCGCAAACATTGTTTGAAGTCCACCATGCTTGGTGTGAGATCTTTATGGAACAGGGGAAGGTGTCGATGCACCCATCTCCTACACCATACCCCTAAACCATTTTACCAGTACCACCACCTTTATAGCCACACCACCCATTGGTCCAAACATACCGTCCATTGGTCCAAGGCCTACTCTTCCCCTTCAGACGGGCCATTCTACAATGGTCCCTCACATTTCGACTATTCCTGCCGGTAATGTGGTGGTCAACCAAGCTGTGATTGGCACACCTATAACACCAAGACCTACACTTCCTTTTGGGTTCAGGGCACTGAATTCTTCCACTGACACTACTACCCAAACCACTACTACTCAATTTATGCCGGGAAGTTCCATACCTATCCAACAACTCGGGGGGACTGGTCTTGGTGGTCCTAATCCACTCAGCGGTATCGATCAGTCATTTACGTCTGGCTCTCAAATTTCAGGAACTCTACCTCAAGTCGGGGGGCACCCTCCCACCAGAGGAAAAATTCCATTCGAGGGGCACCCTCATGCTGGGGGGTAGCCTCAATCTAGATTCTACCAACAACCACACGGACAAAATGTACCTGCTGCACCTAATCCGTGGAATGTCCTTTTCCAAGGAAACCCACAATTCTCGACATGACACAATCCTCAGACTCTGCAACAACCTCCTTATGGACAAGTTACAAACCCAACCTACAACCCTCAAAACCCATCCGGTTATCCTCCGCTCACACATGCTTCTCAAAACACCTCAAATCCTATGTACCTTGGTCAAAACCAACCTCATACAAGAGGGCCCACTAGTTACAATTATCCACATAACCCAGTGATTGGCCCCACTGGTGTCCCCATGCCACACTAGCATTACCCACAGATTAACTGAAAACTACCTTTTCTAGCTACCCTGGACCTTCCAGACTTGTCTCGATTAATGAATGATCCTATTTATCATTCTCCGGTTTGGCCATCTATTCCAGCTAAACTTCCTTCTGATATCCAAAAATTTGATAGAAAGTCCGAAGAAGACCCAAACAACCACGTGATGACTTTCCATTTGTGGTGCTCATCCAACTCCCTCATGGACAATTCTATTCATTTGCATCTCTTCCAACGAACACTTACGGGTTCTGCAGCGAAATGGTATATTGAATTACCACGCACATCTTTTCACGATTTCAACTCCCTCGCCATTTCCTTCTTCACACACTTCCAACTGCCCATTCAATACAAGACGGGTACCAAACTATTAACCTCTCTTCGTCAGACAACATCTGTACATATCTACGATCATATTCATGAATGGAGACGACGACGAAGGCTAATCAAAGCAGTCATTCCCAACCAATTTTTAGTAGAATGGTTCACTAAATCATTGTTACCCTAGATCTCTCATGATGTTGCCATGGGTGGTGTGGTCACTGAGGAAGAAGCCATTTCCTGAGCTCAGTATTTAGACTTAGTCTATTCACAATCCGATACTTTGTACGAGTTGATACCAAATGCTACCCGTGCCACTAACGATCCATCCAAACCATCGTCTTCTTCCCACGTGGATGGAGTTATTGGCTCCGTCAAAACCCAATATCCTACCCAGTCGGCTGGAACAATTCAGCGACCCGCTTCGACGGCTGCTCCCAGCTCGACTGCACCCTCTTCCACCCTCCCTCAAACTCAGGTCTCTGAGGTGAATGAAATCCAATCAACCCCTTCACAATAACTTGGGGGAAAGAAGAAAGTAAGAAACAAACCAAAGAAAAACAATAACAACAAACAACCCAAAACTCAACCACAAACCGCTACTTCCGGAAAACAACCACAACGAAAACTGAAATTCCCATGTCTCATCTGTGGTGACAATCACTACACTCGAGACTGTCCACATCGTGATGAAGTGGCCAAAATTTTCAAGGGAAATTCACAACCCGTTGTGCTTACTCAGCCTTTTCCATAGCAGCAATCTTTGGTTGTCGAAACCCCCACGCCAGGGGGCAGTTCCAACCAACCCCATGATGAGGCCTCGATAAGTGCCCACATTTACATGTTTAACGGGGTTAATATAACCACTCGCTCTGTGACATATGACATGCCAGTTAAACCTGATAAGCCGAAGATTACTAACGGTTCTCCACCAGACCCATTACCATCCTCTGTTAAACCTCCGTCTATTAGCCCTCCATCTGGGCCACTTCAGATTGAAAAACCTTCTTTTGAATCTATCTTATGCCCTCCTAAGAGCACCATCCAAAAATCTACCTTCAATCCTAATTCGCGGGCTGCCCAAAATTACAATATTGTAGAAGATTTGGCCCAAGCACCATGCGCTATGTCCGCCTTGGAAGTTCTACAACACTTTCCTAGCCAACGTAGAATGCTCTTAGCTGCTATCGGTGCTTTTGATCCTGAGTCAGCAAACAACCTCACGTTTAATCTAGATGATCATCAACCATGACTCTCCCACCAGCTAGCCTTCCAAATTGATGTTGTTGTGCACAATCAACAAATCCACCGAACTATCTTGGATGATGGAGCCTCTACTTGTGTCATGTCCTTATCCTGTTGGAAAGGCTTAAAATCGCCTTCCCTTAACAAATCCGCTACGATCTTACATGCTTTCGATGGATGAGGTTTTCATCCTCAAGGATTATTACAATCATTAGCCGTTCAGTTGGGCGGCAAAACTATTACCGTTGACGTCGAGGTGGTCGATGCTCCCCTCGACTACAACTTATTACTTGGAAGAAGTTGGTTCTATGCTATGACTGCCATCGCCTCGTCGGCGTTTTGGTGTGCACAATTCCCCCATCAAGGCAAAATTGTCACCATTGACCAGCTTGATTTCTATACACCTGACGCTCGCATCTCTGCCACCAACAACATTCCTTTTTTGGGAGACCATCCAGTTACGTATGAAAGTGTTGATGTTGTCTTATTGAAATATTCTAGCCTTATGGGTACTTTACCTACACCACTTCCACCTACCACACATCATATTTCCGCCATCAATATGATCTCGACTATGCCTTATCAATCCTTGGAATCATCTGACCCTTGGATTGTACCTATTCCTTTGGAATTTGATGTGCTCAGTGAAACTATGCCACTTAGCCCAGCCGAGGCCGCATACATAGCTATTCAATCTGCCTCTCCCTCTCCCAACAAGTCACATTCGTTGGCACCCGATGCTTACTCGATGCCCTCATGGTTGGCTTCCCTATCATCTGCCGTCGATTACATTTCCCACATTTTTCCTTCTGATGAATCGATTATGGAAATGCTCAGCATTGACGACCTGCCTTGGGATGAAAACCATCATCGATCCTCTTTTCTTCCGCCGTTGGAATAAATTCAACAAGACATATGCTTTGTCTTCCCTCCCGATGTTGTCGATGCTCTGTAATCTCCCATCCTCACACAAGATACTCTCTCTGAGGGGAACATGGGTAACATCTCTACTACAATCGTTATTGACATCTCGATCAAAGAAGGTGTCATGGAAAACATTCACCTTCATGCTAATTGCACACCCGATGAAGTGGTGTCTTACACCGCTTTGTTCAAGGAATTCCATGACGTATTCTCATGGAGCTACGAGGAAATGCCAGGGATTGACCCTTCAATCATCATACATGAAATCAAAACTTACCCTGACGTGAAACCTGTTCGACAAAAAAATTTCCCAGTTCATCCCAAGAAAATCGTAGCTATAAAGGAAGAAGTTGAAAAACTTCTCAAATCTGGCTTTATCTACCCCGTCCCTTTAACCGAATGGGTCTCCAACCTTGTTCCGGTTGCCAAAAAACAAGGGACCATCTGTGTTTGTGTTGACTATCGATATCTCAACAAATCTTGTCCTAAGGACAACTACCCTATGCCCTTCATTGACCAAATCATCGATAATTGTGCAGGGAGTGTAATCTTCTCTTTAATGGATGGCTTTTCTGGGTATAACCAGATTGAAATCTTACCTATTGATCAACATAAGACAACCTTTATCTACCCATGGGGAACTTTTTCCTACCTAAAGATACTTTTTGGCCTTAAAAGAGCTGGTGCTACTTTCCAGCGGGCCATGTCGTACGCTTTCCATGAAATCAAGCATATCATGGAGCCTTACCTCGACGATTTACCCGCCCATTCATCCAATCGATCCAATCACATTTATCACTTACGGGCGATTTTCCTTCGATGCAGGTTCTATCGTATTCGCTTGAACCCCCACAAGTGCATTTTTGCTGTCGAATCCGGTCGACTCCTCGGTTTCATTGTCTCCAAAGATGGGATCAGGGTGGATCCCTTAACTATTAAGGCCATCCTAGCCTTACCCCCACCTACCAACTTAACCCAACTCCAAAGTTTGCAAGGAAAAGCCAACTTTCTTCGTCGTTTCATCTGCAACTATGCTGAGATCACTAAAGGATTTATGCGGTTACTGCAGAAAAACATCCCTTTCGTTTGGGATGACACTGCCCAATGGTCATTCGATGCTCTCAAGCATTCCTTGACCCACGCTCCCTTGTTACACCCTCCAGAGTATAAAAAGGATTATATCCTTTACCTGGCTGCCTCTACTTCCACCATTGCGATGGCGTTAGTTCAAGAGGACCCTAACGGTGAAGAACATGTGATTTATTATCTGAGCAATAGTCTATCTGGACCTGAACTCAGATATTCGCATGTCAAAAAATTGGCTCTGGCAGCCATCATCGTTGTTCAGAGGTTCCACCATTATATATTATTACGCACCACCATGGTAATTGCAAACTCCAACCCCATGTACCACGTCTTGACACGTCAAGTACTTGGGGGAAAATATTCAAAATGGATCGTTATTCTTCAAGAATTCGATCTTGAGTTTACAAAGGCTAAAGCCAAAAAATCCCTGGTGTTTGCCGAGATCATTTATGCTCTACCTCGTGCCGACGAGGACATCGAAACTAGAGATTCTCTCCCCGATGAATCTCTCTTCCTCATCAGCACCTCTGATCCTTGGTACGAAGAAATCCTCCTCTACCTTCAAACCCAACGTTTTCAGCCCAACATCTCTCGCAAAGAGCGTCGACGCATTCATCACCACTCTCGCCATTATCTTATCCTCAACGACACCTTGTACTGCCATGGTATTGACAAAATCCTTCGGCAATGTCTGACTCACGAAGAGGCTAAACTCATTTTGAACGATTGTCACCTTGGCGCCTGTGGCGGTCACCTCTCCGGGATGGCCATAGCCCAAAAAATCGTACGTGCTGGCTACTTTTGACCCTCCATTTTCAAAGATTGCATCGAGGCTGTCAAAAAATTCCCACCCTGCCAACTCTTTAACAAGAAGGCACACACCCACCCTACTGCACTGCACCCCATTATTGCCATCGGCCCCTTTGCCAAATGGGGCATCGATTTCATGCAGTGTAAGCCTACCTCAGCCGGGGGGCATGGTTACATCATCGTCATCGTCGACTACTTCACCAAATGGGCTAAGGCTATGCCTACCTTCCTGAACGATGGTCGTACTGGAGCTCTGTTATTTTTCAACCATATCATAACTTGTTTTGGGGTACCACGTTCCATTGTCACTGATCATGGTGCACACTTCAAAAACCAAATGATGAGCGAGTTACATGTCAAATTGGGTTTTCTCCATGAGAATTGATCCCCTTACTAACCTCAAGAAAATGGACAAGTTGAAGCTATCAACAAAGTCCTAAAAACCATGATCCAACGCATGGTAGGGGAAAACAAGACATCGTGGAATTTACAATTGTTCTCCACTCTCTGGGCCTATCTCACTTCTGTGAAAACCTCAACTGGATTCACTCCTTTCCAGTTGGTCTATGGCATTGAAGCCATCCTACCAATCGAGTGTGAGATTCCATCACTCAAATCGAAAGTAGAACTCCTGCCCCATACTTCTGCTGAAGAAGAACGATTCTTGTATCTATCCAAGTTGGATGAAACACGTCGCGATGCTGCTCTCGCCAATGAGGTACATCAGAAATGAATTAAGAGTCAATATGACAAATCCATCCACCCTCGGAATTTTGCAAAACGAGACTTAGTCCTCGTTTACGACCAAGCTCACGAAAAATTGGGGACAAGAAAGTTAGAATCTATGTGGCACGACCCTTACATCGTGAAGCGTGTTCTACATAGAGGTGCTTACAAACTAGTAGATCATGATGGAATTTCCCTGGGAGAGCCCCGAAACAGGCTTTACCTTAAAAAGTACTATGCCTAGATCACCTAGCATCTGTACTTTGTACATTATTGTATTTTAGTTTGGTGTGTCTATTTCTTTCACGTGCTCGAGTCTTTACCTTTGCCACTCATGACTGTGCTTATGTTTTCATGCGCAGATGACGTCTTCCTTTCCTATATTTTTTGGGTTCGTGGATGGCGCTAGTCGACATACCCAAAACATTACTTTGGTAGCATGGGTTATTTACCAATTTGACGAGGTGGTGAGTTCAGGAGGTATCTTCTTAGGACCAACAACCAACAACATGGCAGAATATCATGCTGTCATCGGACTGTTGACCCAAGCCTCCTCCCTAGGTATCTCTCGCATCATTATTTACTTAGACTACCAACTCGTGGTTTATCAAATCAACCGTATCTATTCTATCCGTAGTCCTATCATGCTACGTCTACACTTACAAGTTCATCGCCTTGAACGAATGTTCGATTACATTGAATATAGACACATTCCAAGAGAACTTAATGGTGTTTCGGATTCATTAGCTAACTATATCATGGATTGGTATCTTTCCCACATATAAGAGTTAAGGAAAACAAAACTGTACATTACTTGTAAATTAAAACACATCATAGACATCATCATGTACAAATCATTGGCACTGTAAAAACTCGAAACTATATATATATATATATATATATATATATATATATATATATATATATATATATATATATGGCGTGAGTGAAATTTTTGGATTACATCAAAAAGTATGTAGAAGGGGAAAATATTGGACTTTTCCACCCATACAACGTTTCCTGACAAGGCATACAAAAATAGAATCAACGGAGAGGCTCTAATCTGCCCGCACCACATTGTGTTGTGAATAACACATCACCGCACGCACTACGTGCCTCAATAGAGAATTGATATTCTCTGGTACTCCAACAGTGTGCCTCTGTAGATGTAAAGGTACTTCTCCACTCCATAAAGGAGGAATGCCCATCGTGAGGCCTTGGAGGTTTCTCTCAACCTCCCGGAGACCTAGCACTAGTAATGACGGACCTGCTGCAACCAGGATGCCCTCGCGACGTCCTGGTACCGGTATATCAGCCGAGCACACTGCTCCCTTGTCTGCACGTTGAAAACACACATCCGTTAAAACTCTTCTACATACCCAAAAAATATATATATACATTAAAAAATCAAAAAAAAAAAACTAGACAAGGTATGGCTCAGTCTCTTACCTGACACATCCCAGTCTTCCCCTGTGGGAAAAATCAAATCCATGCTCCCGCGGAAATCTACCTCAGCATAAGGGAAGTCCTCTATCCAGAGATACTGTCGTCTCAACTTGGCAAAGAAATCACCAATAAAATGGACTCTGACTCCGATACTAGCCTTGGAGACAGACTGGTCCACCTCTCCATCCTAGGTTCATTCACTGGTCGCACTTCCAGTGCTATCTGAGGCTGCATCTGAGGGATGCATTCTAGAAAAAATGAGACAAAAAATGAGCCATAACCAAACTGCTTCTGTCCAGTCCTGCACCGTGAAATCTGTTCCTTCATGTTTCGAAGGAACCCTGCACTCCAGTTGAACAGTGTTGGTTCCAAACACTGAACACCATAAGCCACCTGCGATCTTGATGCCAAATGTGCTCTAGTACTGCTTGGCATGCTCATGATAGCAAACAATATAGACTGGAGGGGCAGTTCTCGAATATTCTTGATAGGGATTCTAACCCCTACCAGCCTTGCTCCCGGGATACAGTAGCGAGCCAGATACACGTCCACTTTTTCAGGTAGCGCCCTCTGCCTGGAGAAAGATATGGGGACCCCTCTTTTCGAGAGGCCAGTCAAAAAATACACATCTTCTAACTCAATGGTTAAAACCTGTGTGGCGATACAAAATCCTTGTTCTGTAACATCCCATAGGCCAATCATATGCTCGAGAAATAAGATCTCTTTCTTCATTTTTTGCAACTTGAATAATTTGAGAAAACCACAAGCTTGCAACGTGGCCCGTGTGCGAGGACTCCGCAAGGCAGCTAAGTCATCCATCTCATGTTCTCTTTCTTTCCACTTGATCATGGTCGCTGAAGTTACCTACAAAACAATAAAATAAAGAAACTCTTTATTTCCACGTTTTGGAAATTTCAACAATTTTTCAAAAGAAATTTAAAACATGAAATAAGGTGCCCACATCATTTGAAAGTGACCACACACTCTTTTATAATTACCATGCTCTCCCTAGCCATTTAACATTCATTAAATAACAATGAAAATGTTTTAGAAAATCAAAACGACTTTGGGGCTGCGTGGGCATATGGGGAGATGTTTCATGGGTTCTTTTTCCAAAAAACAACCTATCTAATTGACTATTGGGGCGTTGGCATCTTGGCCACCCTTCTCTAAAACGTTTTTTGTAAAAAAAAAAATCCCATTTTTCCATTGATTATGAAAGAGGCCGATTTGGTTTTATTTGGGGCAACTTAGGGCTTCATATTTTAAAATAAATGATTCTATTAAAATGAATGTGAAACCATGTGTTTGAAAGAAAAAGGAATGGACATCTACCTGGTCCGAACGACGAGTGAAATGGTTAACCGTAGCTCTGGCAGCGAACAAAACAAGATCCACTTCAAACTGAGAATCTCCACTACTCCAAAATCCTTGCAAAATGAAATGGTAAATGAAATTTTCAATGAATTGTTATTTATAAATTTTCATTTTTTCATAAGGTATGGTTATTTATGGGTTTCTCTAATAATATAATGGCTTCACTAAACCTTGGTTTGTAGTTTTGGCATTGCAGGTTCCCTGGCAGTCCTGATGGATTATTTATCTTGTCTCACTTATGAGCATAGTCTTAGTTCATTCTCGAGCTCGATAATATGAGAACGTAACTGGGTAAACTTTTATCTCTTTTTTGGACCCATACAGATATGAGCATACAAAAAAGGAACCCCCCTGGAGTCTACTTTAAACCCTTTTCAGACTCTCTTAATATGAAAAGATTGTCGAGTGACCTTGCTTCCTTTCACACTCATTAAAAGGTCAAAAAGGGCATCTTTTGAGCGATAGTTTAACCCTTTTTCGGTCTCGTTAGACTACTGTACGAAAAAGGAACTGAGAGAGTTCTCTTTTAAGTGTTTTTCCAAACTCTATAATCCTGAAAAACCTTCGATTTTTCTGTCTTTGGACTCGTTAAAGCACACATCGACAGGACCATATGGGACCGAACCCTTACTTCTTCCGGTTCGTTAAACAAAGGAAGAGAAACTTACTGAAGGTGAGTTATATCGAGCATGTGTTATCCTCCTTGATCTTGTTAAATCAAAAAGAGGTACTCATCTATCTGGATGGGGGAAAAAATTGAAAGGAGCAAGCCAAGCAGTCTCTTGAGAACATCATCCACTACTTCTTAGAGTCTCCCTTGAACACGACACTTTATCATTTGCACGTATCATAATCCACTAAACCTATGCACTGAGCTAATCCTTTGAGTTCCTTTTTCTCCTTTGGGTCACCCGACGCAAGTCACAGTATCCACTGCATATTTTTGGTCCATGTCATGTTTTGTTGTTGTGCGTCAGTGTTCAAGGGAATTATTTTCCTCTAGAGTCAGCCATCCCAAATATCTTGCCTCAAAACCTTTGTCAGTCCATGTCTATTTGATCCACCAATTACATATCTATGTCTATTTCATGTCATTGATGGGGGATACATCAAAGCCCTCCCTCGACGAGTCTATTCCTGTCGACTTCAACACATTATCTGGAAATCAGACTTAGAAACCAGTTAGTACTTTGGGACCTGCATGCCTCAATGGCAGGCCTCCTCTTATTCGACAATAGGTTTACATCATTGACCTCTGATAGAATGATTCCATGGGTGTTCGACTTCAGCTCATCTATTCACATTCGCTAGAATGTATTAGGGTACCTTGGGAATCATTGACATTAATGGTGATCTCCCTCGCACTTGTTAACAGTTCACACCATTGACCGGTAATCAAGTGGTTTCTACCATGTTTGACATCAAGACATCTATTCACATGGTTAGGATCATACCACATTGGGATTGGTGAGAAGACCCTGGGTTGAGTAACCACTTTGGTATATTTTCTGTCCAGGCTGCGAAGGAGTTTCTATTGGACAAAGAACACATACACTATCACATAGATCCACTTTGTATTGGTCGTGTCTATGTCCTATCATCTCGTAGATCCACTGTGTATTCTTCGTGGCTACGAGTAGTCCAAGTCATTAGAGTATAGATCCACATTGTATCTTCGGTGGCTATACCTTTTTTATCAATACAATTATGGATCCGTAGTGTATTTTATGGTGGCCATATCTTGCAACCCTTGATCACCCAAGCATAGGTATGCATGCCTTGGGTTTTGAAACATGTCATGATATTTGTTGGATGTTTTTGTGTAGCTTCCGTCAGGTTCTCCCAGTATATACCCTTTCTTGAATGTCTACAAAGCATTTCAGTTATCAGTTCGCTTCTTCTAACTTCATACTTTGGGGGGCATTCTGTTACACGTCAAATTTACTCAACTGGATAAGTGTCGCATATTTCTCTCAATTTTCGTAAGTGTCACATCTTCCTTACAA
This sequence comes from Picea engelmannii, assembly GCA_009831015.1. Lineage (NCBI taxonomy): Eukaryota > Viridiplantae > Streptophyta > Pinopsida > Pinales > Pinaceae > Picea > Picea engelmannii. The sequence goes on along the minus strand of ML792843.1, from coordinate 171,174 downwards.
CTTTTGCAAGTGTCGCAAGTTGTTCATAAGTGTCACAAATGTTGTTCAAGCATATGGCCTTAACGACGACACTAAGGAGGCATTTAAAACATCTCATACACTGGGTTTGGAGAAGGAGAACTGGTTAACTGAAGTCAAGGAACTCTTAACACCTGAAGAGAGATTTTGATAAAAGGTTTTAGGGGTGAGCACTCCCCTATATCAGTCTAGGGAGCGCTGGCACTCCCCTATAAGGCTTCAAGGAGCGTTATAATGCTCCCTTGCCCCCTCTAAAGGAGCAATATCCACCTTTAGGGCACTGGCGCTCCCCTCAAGATTCTCAGGGAGTGCTATAGTGATCTGATGCCCCTTTTGAAGGAGCACTACCTAATATGAGGCAGTAGTTGGCCCGTTCAGGAGAATAAGGGGAGGATATTTCAATATTAAGAGGCAGTTGCATTCAAATTCTTGGTTTCACCAAGAGATCCCTGATCTGAAGAGGAAGTTCCCCAACTTGTTCTAAAGATAACTCAAGAGGTTAATCTCCTCTTAACCTATATAAGCAGGCTCTATGATGGTGGAAAGGGGAAGAATTGCTAGCATGAAACCTATGCTCTCATAAGAAACACACAATCATCCAAAGGAGAGTGATCAATGAAGTTGTTGTTATCCAGGTTGTGGATCTTTCAAGCAAGGGTTAGACGAAGGGGACTAGATGAAGTTGTCGCATTCGCATCTACGATTGTAAGTACTGTTGTCATTATTCTCATTAATATGACACACTTGGCCTGTTTCTTTCTAGTTTGTGTCTAATGCTACATGAACTTATCATTGATAGATAGATCTATTTTTAAGCTAATATCAATAGAGTAGGAAGTGGTCATATCTTGTTTGTCTACAGGACTCAGCGAGTAGAAAAGGATCAGAGCTCAACTCAGAGCATGCAGGGACAAACGTCGATAAAGAGGTACTTCTGTTCTCCTTCCTTCTCATGTGTTAGTTTGTATGGATTTGAAAGGAAGTCAGTGTCCACATTAAGCATTTTCTATCTTAGAGTTAGGGTCAAGCTCTTTGAGGCAATCTACCTGTCCGCAGGGTAATTTTCCTACAACAGAATGGGAACTCTAGTGAAGGACATTAGAAGTCTGTGACTCTTCTCATTTGGTTCTTTGAGGTCATTTGATCCAATTTCTTTCTCCTTGCTTTTGCGTTTTTTATTTTCTTTCTCTTGTTTTATTGCAAAAGGGTGTATTGTTTGTGTGAAATCTACGTTTTCTTGTCTGAATCTCCTTGATCTGAAAGGGTAGTTGGTAGGACAGGTTTTTCATTGAATTGATCATCATTCGCATGTGAACGAGAAAAGTACATCTTAATGATTAGTTTTCATTTCTGAAATGTTGTAGCATCATATTGGATTTGATTGAGAACAAAATTGGTTGAAGGCATTCCTTATCAAGTGTTTGATAGTGAAAATGACTCTTTATCTTTCCCTTAAATAGGCATTCATTGAAAAGAAATGATTGCTTATCATCTTTTATACATCTTTTTGAGAATTGAGTCATCATTCCATCAGTTTCACTTTCATACACCATCTAAGTAAAAAACAACCATTAAAATCAATGCTTAACTAAAATCTATCAGACCTTTTACATCTTTGTTAGCAAACCTACATTAGTTTAAGGTGTAGGGCTTTGGAATAGGTTGAAAGGATAACTTTCCAAAGCTATAAAACAAACTTAGTATCTTGCGGTAGGGAGAGTCAAATCCAATTGTTGAATTGGCTTGCTGGGATCCCCCTCTCACATAGGGGTTACGCACGAGGTCGCATTCAGGTGAGTTACGGAGATTATCCCTCTGTGGTTCAATTGTTTGTAGTGATCGGATTGTATATTGGGGGTCACTGGAAGGTATACCCACGATTATGTGTGGGAGCCTTTCAAGTTGATTTCAGACTTGTTACCTTGCCCATACGTTCCGACTGGACTGTCGACTGTACCTTCCCAGGGGCTGACTATGAGTTGGTGACCTTAGTAGCCACAATCTTTAGGGTCTCACACAAGGTGACGGTGAAGGGAAGTCTCATTGTACCTGGAACAAACGTTGGTCAAACTCACTCAGGATCCTTGGAGGGTAAATCCACAATTATTGCATGGAAGCTTACACCTAGGTGTAAGTCCATTAAGCAGGTCACCAACGTAACTGATCCACCGGCTCTATCCCCGCCCCTTCCTATTTTGATCTCGTGACGTTGGATTTCATCACCAACTAGTGGTTTCATTGTGGGAAGGTTTTGTTTGATTGATTGCTTCTCATATTCATAGTGTGTGTTGTTTGTTTTACTTAGTGGACCTTAGGTCGAGTCAGTGTTAATGGCATTGAATCCCAAGGGTGCCAATGGAGGAACCCCTTCTTTTGGGGAACCTTATACCTTCCCTTCATTTGGAAACTTTGTTCCTCCATATGTTGCCACACTGAGTCTTCCAGGACTCGCCATCGGATTACCAGTTTGGTTGTTCCCCACTCCGGTGATCTAGAATCCTCCTAATGTTTCAACTGCACCTAATACTTTAGATGTCAGTACACCACTCACACATCAACCTCACATCGATTTTTCACCTTCTTCACCTATTAAGTCTCCTTCCATTTCTCCTTTTTCACCTAGTGAAAGCTCTAAAGCAAGTAGCCAGGCTGATCAGAAGAAGAAGAAACAGAAAGAGAAGAAGAAGAAGAGCTCGAAAAGGACCAAGACCCCAACAACATCAGATGTTGCCTCTAAGAAACTAGTTATTGTTAATAGTATTGGGAGTGTTGATGAGGTCAACAAGATTAAAATGAAGAATCCAAAACCCAAATTCCCTTGTAGTATTTGTAAGGGTGACCACTTTCTGAGGGATTGCCTCGATCTTACCCAGGTCTTAGAAATGTGGTCCTCCATGTCATCGGCCTCTATTGGTCATGTCAATGATGCCCCGTTAACTAGTGATGTTCAGATTGGTAAGAAGAAGAAAACTGTCAAGTTCCCTTGCATGTTATGTAAAGGTGATCATTACTCTCACGTTTGTCCTCGTATGGACGAGGATTCTTCTCTTTTGGAAAAGCTTCAACTTCCAAAAGGTTATCGTAAGTTTTCCTCCAACCCATCATTGGTTGATGGACTAGTCAATCCAATTCCATCCCTGGTCAGTTTGGTTGATCAGGTGGTCAATCTAGTTTCCTCCTCGATTGAACCACAAACCTAAGTAGTTGATCCAGTTCCGTCATCGATCAGCCCCTCTCTTCATAAAAAGAGTGACACCAAAGTGGTCGATCTGTTTTCATCCTCGGTCGATCCCACTCTCCCGTTAGAAAGTGACACCAAAGTGGTCGATCCGTTTCCACCTGTCGACCCCATTCTTTCCTTGGAGAATGAAACTCAAGTGGTCAATTCGGTTTCACCATCGATTGATCCCATTCCTCCATTGAGGAATGCAAAAGTGACTGATCCAGTCCCTTCCTCGGTCAGTCCCACTCTTCCTATGAAGAGTGTCAAAGTGGTTGATCCAGTTTCGTCATCGATCGATCCCATTCCTCCATTGAGGAATGTAAAAGTTGTTGATCCAGTCCCTTCCTCGGTCAGTCCCACCCGTCATCCAATGAGTGCCAAAGTGGCTGATCCAGTCCCTTCCTTGGTCAGTCCCACCCTTCATCTGAAGAGTGCCAAAGTGGTTGATCCGATTCCATCATTGGTCAATCCCACTCTTCCTTTGAAGAGTGCCTGCATGGTCGATCCGATCCAATCAATGATCGATCCTACTCTCCCTCTAGAGAGTAAACCCAATACGGCCCATGTTTTTCTCATTAATACAGACTCTACCACGCTGGGGGGCATTCCTCCTTCTCCTGTGAAACCCCCTCCAAGTACTGAAGCCATCCTTTTTTATTGGGGTGCGCTAATTAGACCTCATCTTCCCTCTCACATTCCTTTTCATATTACAGTACAGGTTCATGGTCGGGACGTTCCTCAAACGTTGATAGATGAAGGTGCGTCCATTAGTATTTTGTCTTCTGTTGCTTAGTACGCTTTGGTTTGTCCATAGATTTCATCGGTTACACAGAATCTGTTAGCTTTTAACAGAAGAACTAGTCAACCTTTAGAGATCCTTCCTCAGTTTCCTGTAAGTTTGGGAGGGAAAAATGTCTTTATCGATGTCATGGTAGTCCGAGACCCCTTGGATTTCTCTTTACTCCTTGGGTGGGATTATGTCTATGCTATGAAAGATCTTGTATCCACCATTTTCCATGTGATATCCTTCCCTCATGATGGAAGAATTGTGACTATTGATCAACTTTCATTCATCGGCCCCGATTGGGTTACCTTCCGAAGTGGTTATTATATGCAGATAGTATCGCCCCCACCGCATGTCAATTATGTGGCATTGTCTCCCATGACCTCAACTTCTGATGATTTGGATTTGGTAGTTGACATGGTGATCTCTTTGGTAGGGTTATTAGAGCCCGATCTCCTTACTCCTATCATGACCCTCGACATGTGTTCCTTCTCAAGTCATTATCCTCCATCCAGTGAAGATCTCCTGGAGGCCATGACCGAGTTTTGTCCCTTGACATGGTATCCTTCTAGAGAGTTACCCTCTCGAAAGCCATGATCAGGACGAAGCCACAAGCATAGGTTCTCTTCTCTGTGGAAAGCTCATTAAAAAATGAAATAGAGGTCCTGAGCATAGTTCTTTTCCTGTGTCAAGCTCGTTAAAAAATGAAACAGTCATCTCTCTTGAACCTTCTTTTCATCCACCCTTCTCCTTTTTCTCATCTACTAGAGAAATTGGTGACAACCTTAGAGCCGGTGAATGAATTAAATCTTGGAGGGCATGTCTCTAGCCTTTGATGATCTTTCTAGAGATAAGCCACTAGATTTTACACTGGGGGCATACCGAGCTTAGTCTTTGTTCTTTATTGTGCTCGTACATACATGAGAATGCATTCGGGTATACTTTTATCTCTTTTTTAGACCTGTATGGATACACAAAAAAGGAACCCCTTGGAGTCTCCTTTAAGCTCTTTTCAGACTCTCTAAACATGAAAAGATTTCCGAGTGATGTTGCTTCCTTTTCCACTCATTAAACGGCTTGAAAGGTCATCTTTCGAGTGATAATTTATCTCTTTTTCGGCCTTGCGAGACTAACATTACGAAAAAGGACAACATTGGTGTCATATTTAAGTTCTTTTCAGACTCTCTAAACATGAAAATATTACCGAGCGACCTTGTTCTCTTCACGCTCATTAAAGTATTTGAAGAAAACGTCTGTTGAGTGATAGTTTATCTCTTTTTTGATCTCGTCAGACTACTTTACGAAAAAGGAATCGAGAGAATTCTCTTTTAAGTGTTTTTCCAGACTCTATAATCATGAAAAACCTTCGAGTTTTCTGTCTTTGGACTCGCTAAATAAAACATCGACAGACCCATATGAGATCGAACCCTTACTTCTTCCAGTTCGTTAAACAAAGGAAGAGGAACTTACTGAAGGTGAGTTATATCAAGCATGTGTTACCCTCCTTGAGCTCGTTAAATTAAAAAGAGGTACTCGTCTATCTGGATTGGGGAAAATTTGAAAGAAGCAAGCCAAGCAGTCTCTTGAGAACATTACCAAGAAATTCTTAGAGTCTCCCTTGAACACAAAACTTTTTCTTTTGCACACATTATAATCCGCTGAACCTCTACACTGAACCAATCCTTTGAGTTTTTCTTACTCCTTTGGGTCACCCGACGAAAGTCACAGTATCCACTGCATTATCATTTTTTGGTCCATGTCATGTTTCTGTTGTTGTGCCTCAGTGTTCAAGGGAAGTATCCACCTCGAGAGTCAACCATCACAAATATCTTGTCTCAATACCCGTGTTAGTCCATGTTCATTTGATTACCAATTACATCTCTATGTCCGTTTCCTGTCATTGATGGGGGATACATCAAGGCCCTCCTTTGACGAGCCTGTTCTTGTTGACTTCAACACATTATCCAGGAATTAGACTTAGAAACCAGTTAGTACTTTGGGACCTGCATTCCTAAATGGCATGCCTCCTCATGTCCGACAATGGGTTTACATCATTGACCTATGATCGGATGATTCCACGATGTTCGACTCCATATCATACATTCACATTCGTTGGAATGTACTAGGGTACCTTGGGAATCATTGACATTAATTGTGATCTCCCTCGCGCTTGTCAATGGTTTACATCATTGACTGGTAATCAAGTGGCTTCTACCATGTTTGACATCAGGACATCTATTCATATGGTTAGATTCATACTACATTGAGATCGGTAAGAAGACCCTGGGTTGAGTGATCACTTAGATATGTACTTTGCCCAGGTTGTGATGGCGTTTCTCTTGAACAATGACACATATACTGTTACATAGATCCACTTTGTATTGGTCGTGGCTATGTCTTGTCATCTCGTAGATCCACTGTGTATTCTTCGTGGCTACGATCAGTTCATGTCATAAGAGTATAGATCCACAGTGTATTTTCAGTGGCTATACCTTTTTATCAATACAGTTATGGATCCACAGTGTATTTGATGGCGGCCATATCTTGCAAGTCTTGATCGCCCAAGCATAGGTATGCTTGCCTTGGGTTTGAAACATGTCATAATATTTGTTGGATGTTTGTGTACAACTTCTGTCGGGTTCTTTGCATCTATACCCTTGCTTGAAAGTCTACAAAGAATTTTAGTTATCAGTTCTTGTCTTCTAACTTCATACTTTGGGGGGAAATATGTTACACATCAAAAATACTCACCTTGATAGTGTCGTAAGTGTCATCATTACAAGGGTCACAAGTGTCGCATGTTGCTCACAAGTGTCGCAAGTGTCAAGGAAATCATATTTCCATGATGTCTATGTCATGCCTATAATGACATGAGGAGGACACTTGAAACACCTCAAACATTTGATTTAGAAGAGGGAAAATGAGTCGACAGGATTATGAACCTTTTTCCATCTGAAAGCACCCAAAAAACTGAGTTTTTAGAGGGGAGCGCTCCCCTATAACTATCTCAGGAGTGCTAGCACCCCCCCATAAGCCATCAAGGAGTGTTATAGCACTTCTTCAACCCTTTTGCAGGAGCACTCCTACCCTCAGGAGTGCTGGCACTCCCCTATACACTACTAGGGAGCGTTATAGTGCTCTGAGTGCCCTTTTGAGGGAGCACTACCTATTTTAGGCAGCAGTTGATTTGTTGAGAAGAATGGGGGAAGGATATTTTCATTCTTAGAAGGTAGTTGGGTTCAAATTCTCAATCAAGCCATGATCTTAGGTTAGATCTCTAACTGGAGGAGGAAGATCCTCAACTCACCCCAAGGATATCTCAAGTTGTTGAGCCTCTCTAAGGCTATATAAGCAAGCTTTCTCATGGTGAAAGAGAATGGAAAAGGGAGAATAACATCAAACTTATGATCTTATAAGTGGTGTTGGAACAAAGATGTCTTGGAAGCAAGAGACCTATGATCTCATAGGGAACAATCGGTGAAGCTATCGTCATTCATATCATGAATCTTTTTAGCAAGGGGTAGACAAGGAGGACTTGATGGAATTGCTGCAATCAATCTACAACTGTAAGTAATGTTTTGTCCTCATTAATATAATTTGCTTGGCCTATTTATTTCTAATTCGTGTTCAATCTCACATGAATTTGTCTCTTTGGTAGATAGACCTATTTTAGACTAATCTTGATAGAGTAGGAAGTAGTCGTATTTTGTTTGTCTACAGGGATTATCGAGGAGCGAAAGATTGGAGCTCAACTCAGAGCATGCAGGGACAAACACCGATAAAAGGTACTTCTTTTCTCCTTCCTCCTCAAACACTAGTCCACCTAGATCTGAAAGGAAGTCAGTGACCATGATAAGAAATTTTTGTCTTAGAGTTAAGAGTCTAGCTCTTTGAGGATATCTACATGTCTGCAGGGAGATTTTCCTTCAACACCATTCTCGTCGTTACCTTATTATCGATGACACTTTATACCACTGTGGCATTGACACTATCCTGCGATGTTGTCTCACTCATGAAAATTTTGAACGTGTGCTTAATGAATGTCACCTTGGAGCCTGTGGAGGTCATATTTTTGGGATGGCTGTCTCTCAGAAAAGTTTACGTGCCAGCTACTTTTGGCCCTCATTTTTCAAAGATTGTATTGAGGCAGTCAAAAAATTCCCACCCTTCCAAGATTTTCACAAAAAGGCATGAACCCACCCTGCTCCGCTGCATCCCATTGTTTCCATCGACCCCTTTGCCAAATGGGGCATTGATTTCATGCATTGTAATATTACCTCAGCTAGGGGGCATGGTTATATAATCATTGCCATCGATTCCTTTACAAAATTGGCTAAGGCTATGCCTACCTTTCTGAATGATGGTCATACTACAACTCTTTTCCTTTTTAACCACATCATCACTCATTTTTGTGTTCCACACGCCATTGTCACTAATCATGGTTAACACTTTAAAAACTAGATGATGAGTGAGTTGCATGCCAAGTTGGGTTTTCTCCATGGGAACTCATCCCCATACTATCCTCAAGCAAATGGACAAGTTGAATCCATCAACAAAGTCCTCAAAACTATGATCCAACAGATGGTAGGGACCAACAAAACATCCTGGCATCTACAAATTTTCTCTGCTCTCTAGGCCTACTGGACCTCATTAAAAACTGCTACTGGTTTCACTCATTTCCAGCTACTATATGGCATAGAATCTTTTTTACCAATCGAGTGTGAAATTCCTTCATTAAAAATCAAAGTAGAACTCCTGCCCCATGCTTCTGTTGAAGAAGAACATTTCTTACACTTGACTAGGTTGTATGAAACATGTCGTGATGCCACTCTCGTTAATGAGACATATAAAAAATGAATCAAGAATCAATATGACAAGTCTTTCCATCCTCACACTTTTGCAGAAGGAGACCTAGTCCTTGTTTATGACCAGGCTCATGACAAGTTAGGGACGGGTAAGTTAGAGCCTCTATGGCAAGGTCCTTACATCATGAAACATGTTCTACATAGAGGCGCCTACGAGTTAGTGGACTATGATGAAATCTCCCTGGGTGAGCCTCAGAATAGGCTTTATCTAAAAAAGTACTATGCATAGAACATTTAGTATACGTGCTTTGTACACTATTGTATTTTAGTTTGGTGTGTCTTTTTCTTTTGCGTGCTCGAGTTTTTTCCTTAGCCTCTTATACCGTGTCTTTTTTTTTCATGCACAGATGACATCTTCCTTTCCCATATTTGTCGGATTTATGAATGGTGCTAGTCGACACACCCATAACGTTGCTTCCATAGCTTGGGTTATTTACCACTCTGATGAGTTGGTGAGTTCCAAAGGTATTTTCTTAGGATTAACAACTAATAACATGGAAGAATATCATGATGTCATTGAACTTTTAACTGAAGCATCCTCCCTAGGAATTTCTCTCATGATTTTCAATATGGACTCTCAACTCATGGTCTGTCAACTCAATCGAGTCTATGCTATTCACAATCCTATATTTCTACAACTCCACCTACAAGTTCATCGTCTTGAACGAACGCTTGATTTTATCAAATACCGACACATACCAAGAGAACTCAATACCATTTCAAATTTGTTAGAAAATTACATTATGGATAGATATCTTGCACATAGATAAGTTTTCATAAAGGAAATGAATCACATCACATATCATCATGTAAATTAAAACACATCACATAAGAGACATCATCATTTGAAAATATTTTGGCACTGTAAAAACTTGGAAATGTATATATATACAGTATGACTGAAAAAGTTTGATTACATAAAAAATGGTACATAGATAGGAAAAATGTGGGTCTTCACACCCATAAATATTTCCATATATAATTTCCAATCATCAGGAAGATCCTAATCTCCCTGCATCACATTATGTTGCGAGTAACATATCATTGCACGAGCTATTCACCTCAGTAAAGAGTTAAGACTCTCAGACATCCCCACAGTGTGTCTTTGTATATGTAGTGGTACTTCCCACCTCCTGAGAGGAGGGATACCCATCGTTAGACCTTGGAGTTTTCTTCCAACCTCCAGGATACCTCCTACCACTATCCATTGATCTACCACTATCTAAGCATCCCCGCGACACCCCAGTGTTGGCATCTCTGCTGGACGTGTTGCTCCTCTATCTGCAAGATGAAACGATACGTCTATTAAAGACTCTTCTATGTACTCTACAAAACATTATAACATTCAAAAATTAAAAAAAAACTTGATAAGATCAGTTTGATTTCTTATCTAATGCATCCCAATCCTCGCCTTCTGGAAGAACCAAATCCATGTTGCCCTAAAAATCTACTCTAGCGTATGGAAAGTATTCTATCACAATCAATTGGTGTCTCATCCAAGCAAAGAAATCACCAGTGAATCTGAACTCTGAATTTGGACCTAGTCTCGGAGATAGACTGGTCCACCGCTCCATACGTGGTTCTGTCATTGGCTAACTGGTAATGCAATCCAAGGTTTCATCCCAGGAATGCATTCTAATAAGAATGAAACAAGAATGAACCATACCCAAATTGATTATGTTGTCTTGCTCTACATCTTGTGATTTGTTCCTTCACGTTTTGAAGGAACCCTATACTCTAGTTAAACAGTGTTGGCTCTAAACACTGTAAACCATAAGCCACCTATGATCTTGAGACTAGGTGCGCACTGGTACTTCCTACTATGCTTGTAATGGAAAACAATATGGATTGAAGAGATAGGTCTCTGATATTTTTTATTGCAATCCTACCTCCGACTAGTCCCTCTCTCGGGACACAATGGTTTGCCAGATACTCATCCACAGGTGAAAGAAGTTCCCTCTGCCTAGATAAATCTATAGGAACCCCTCTCTTCAAACTACCATTTATGAAATATACATCCTCCAACTCGATGGTCAGAAGCTGCATTCCTATATGGAACCCTTTCTCTACAACGTTCCATAACCTGATCATGTATTCGAGAAGAAGAATCTCTTTCTCCATTTTTTGCAATTTGAAGTATTTAAGGAGACCGCAATTCCTTAATGTGGCTCTCGATTAGGGACTTTGCAAAGAATCCACATCATTGAGCTCATGTTCCCTTTCTTTCCACTCAATCATGTTGTCAAAATCCCTGCAATTGAAAATAAAATTCATCAACTTATGATATCGATGAATTTCTGGGCTGTTTATTTTTTTTTATAAATGATCATTTTTTCTTTCAAAACAATAACACCCTCTTCACATGGACATCAGGGAACCAATGCGCCCTTACATTATCCAATCAAAATGTTTGAAAACTCAAAACACCCTCCTCACATTTTGAGCGGGCGTTGGCCATTTTTGGGATTTTTTCTTGTGTATTTTTTTGAGGCAACGCCCCCATAGCTACTACATCAGAGCATTGGAACACCCTCCATGGGTTAATAGGGGCTTTTTCCAATCCATGCAGTGCTTCCCCATTATTTTTAGAGGAGCATCAAGATTTTTAGGTACTTGGGCTGACCTAGGGCATCATTTTTCATAAATGTTTAGTGCCTTAAAACAAAATATAAGTCATGCAAATGAAAGGGGAGGATAAGGACACCAACCTAGTCCAAACGACAAGGAAAATGACTGACCATAGGTCCTGCACCGATCAATTCAAGATTCATCTCCAAAACACAAATTTTCCACTGCTACAAACCTTTGCATAAATGAAATGGTAAATGACATTTTTACCCCTTTTTACTATTATACATTTCATTTTCACATATGATATAGTTATTTTTGGGTTTTTGAGAAATATTTGAAGGCTTATTAATCCCTTGGAATGTGGTTTTGACATTATTATAAGGTTTTGAAGCGGGTTTGTTCATTTTATCTTGTCACCTTCATGAGCATAGTATTCATTCATTCTCAAGCTCAAACACATGAGAATGCACCAGGTAAACTTTTATCTCTTTTTCGGATCTACATAGATAAACAAAAAATGAACCCCCTGGAGTCTTCTTTAAACTCTTTTCAGACTCTCTAAAACGTGAAAATATTGTTGAGTGATCTTGCTTCCTTTCCCACTTGTTAAAAGTTTTTAAAGGGCATCTTTCGAGTGATAATTTATCTCTTTTGCGTCCTCATAAGACTAATATTACGAAAAAGGACAACATTGGAGTCATCTTTACGTGGTTTTCAGACTCTCTAAATATGAAAACCATCAAGTTTACCTTCTCTTGACTCGTTAAACATTCATACATTGAAGGGCCCATACAGGACCGACCCTTACTTCTTCCAGTTCGTTAAACAAAAGAAGAGGGATTTACCAAAGGTGAGTTATATCGAGAATGTGTTACCCTCCTTGAGCTCGTTAAATTAAAAAGAGGTACTCGTCGATTTGGATGGGGGAAAAATTGAAAGAAGCAAGCCAAGCAGTTTTTGAGAACACTACCAGTAACTCTTACAATCGCCCTTGAACATAACACTTTGTCTTTGCATGCATTTTAATTCATTAAACCTATGCACTGGCCAATCCTCTGAGTTTCTTTTACTCCTTTGGGTCATCTGACGAAATTCACAACATCATAAAGTTTTGGTCCATGTCACATTTCTGATGTTGTGCCTCAGTGTTCAAGGGAAGTATACGCCTCGAGAGTTATCCATCATAGATATCCTGTTTCAATACCTGTGTCAGTCCATGTTCATTTCATCTACCAATTACATCTCTATGTCCATTTCATGTTATTGATGGGGGATACATCAAGGCCCTCCTTCGACGAGTCTATTCCTTTCGAATTCAACACATTATCCAAGAGTTAGACTTAGAAACCAGTTAGTACTTTGGGACCTGCATGCCTCAATGGCAGGCCTCCTCATGTCTGACAGTGGGTTTACATCATTGACCCCTAATTGGATGATTGTAAATATGTTCGACTTCATCTCATCCATTCACATTCATTGGAATGTACTAGAGTACCTTGGGAATCATTGACATCAATGGTGATCTCCCTCGCACTTGTTAACGGTTTACCTAATTGACCAGTAATCAAGTGGTTTTTACCATGTTCGACATCAAGACATCTATTCACATGGTTAGATTCGTACTACATCGAGATCGGTAAGAAGATCCTAGGTTGAGTTGTTACTCTTATATATACTTTACCCAAGTTGCGAAGGAGTTCTTTTGAACTATGACACATATACTGTAACATAGATCCACTTTGTATTGGTCATGGCTATGTCTTGTCGTCTCATAGATCCACTATGTATTCTTAGTGGGTACGATCAGTTCAGGTCATAGGAGTATATATCCACATTGTATCTTCAATGGCTATACCTTTTATCAATATAATTATGGATCCGCAGTGTATTTTATGGTGGCCATACCTAAAAAGTATTTATCACTCAAACATAGGTATGTATGCCTTGGGTTTGAAACATGTCATAATATTTGTTTGATGGTTGTGTGCAGATTTTTCCATCCTCTCTGTGTCCATACCCTTGCTTGAAAAAGTCTACAAAGTACTTCAGTCATCATCATCCTCTGGCTTCGCACTTTGGGGGGAAATCTCTTACACGTTAAAATCACTCATTGCAATGATGGCTAGTGTCATCATTATAAATGATGCAAGTGTTGCATATTGGTCGCAGGTGTTACAAGTGTCACAAACATCACATTACCTATGTCGTCTCTCTAACAACATCACAAGGACACCAAGACACCTCAAGGACTAATTTTGAAGAAGAGAAATCGATTGACAGAAGAGCACAAACCTTGTGCCACTAAAAAACTCACTAAAACATCAATTTTGGGAGGGATCACTACCCTACCTATGGACAGGGAGCACTGGCACTTTTTGACGGGTGAAATTGACCGTCCGTCAACTGGGAGAGTGGAACCGGTCCGGGGTTATCTAAATAACCCAAGCCGTTTGGAATGGACCACCCTGATGAGTTTAACGGCTCCATTGGCCGCTCTAAGACCTTCTATGAAAACCAGAGAGAAAGGATCTGAGCTAAGAAATCTAACTAATCTAAACAAAACAAACTAAACTATAGCTAAATACAAGAAAACTAACTAAAATGAAGGAAACTAGAAACTAATAAAGCAAACTAAACTAACTACACTAATTCAACTATAAACTACTAACTATTATATATACAAGATACTAATTATGATTATAATAACTCAAATCAACTACCTAATTACCATCTATACTATTTCTTATTCATAAATATACAATATGGACAACCTACAGATTTAGTTAAAACCTGCAAAACTCATGTGTTCGCTGCCCCTAGACAGCCAAGAATCTTTTTTTTTAATCTTTTATGCTTTATGAAAAGGAAATAAAAAAAACTACTGGAATTAAACAATATAATATATATTACTGAAATTAAACAATGTAATATAAATCTAACTAAACTATCATTTATATTAAACTATTTAACATAAACAGTAAACATCTAACTAATTGACCTGGAAACGCTCCAAGTCTGCCCTGTGTAAGATGACTTCTAAGCTGGTTGGCGGAAGAAATTCACACCGTTAAGTCCTTAAGCCTTTCAGAAACGATCATCTATGCTTCTTCTTGAAGTATGTTACAGGACAAACAAGAGATAAAAAAAAATCATAACAATTTTCTGATGATAAATCTCCTGCAAAAGGAAAACCTATTGTGCGGCAAACTTATATAACAATTCAATCTATGAAGAAGACAAAGCTATCATTCATAAAATGAATCAACAAATTTTATGTTCTTTATCTCTTAGGAAGGAAAAAGATATGTATAACAGTAAGAAATTATATCATATGCATGTGATTTAGATAACAAAGTAATACTAAACCATAAACAAAATGATATACAAAACTTGGGACAAAGTGTTGATATATTGAAAAGCAAAAGCTATGAAAAAACATCAATTTTGCTCCAGTTTGAATCAGAATTACATATCCTTGTTCTCCCACAACTGAGGATGCTAGATTATTACAAAACCATAGGTTTATATAGGTGCCTCACAAGGTAAAACATCCTTGTGAATAATAGAAAATTGTTTTACAAAATCTGGGGAAATATCCCAAAAATCTCCTAAACTAAGGGAACAAAATGCAAGTAAAATCTGTAGATCATCTCCTAACTGCTCATGATATCTATTTCCAATTCAAATTTTCCTGCAATAGAATACAAAGATCAAATTAGAAGGATGTTTTATTAGAAAAATAAAAAAAAAATGACTTTACAGACTCAGCTACAGAATCATCCGATTCTGTAGCTAGTCAAAAATAGCTAACAGAACTAGATATAATCAAATAGAATCAAATCCAAAACTAATTACTAATGATTCAATTATTTTTTAAATTAAAACCAAATTAAAAAGAATGCAAATCGGGACAGAGTAAGAATAC
>ML792843.1:97615-111651 GCA_009831015.1 Picea engelmannii | reverse complement strand
TTTTTCCCAAGACACTATAGTGTGAGGTTGCTGGGAAAAGTACCAAGTGGATGCATTACCCTCAAAGGTGTAAGGAAACAACCTACAGACAACATCTTCATGTTCAATGTTATGGAGTCTGATGGCTAACATAAATTTTTTGATATGATCTTCAGCTATCTGTTTTGAATCGGGATCAAACTTAGGAAGCCATTTATCCAGGTGTTTAGGTAAAGGGTGCTAGTCTCTAGGTACATCTACGGCATCCTGGTCCAACCAAGGTCTAGTAGGGTTGTTCTGGTTTTTCTATTGGGGTAGTGGGTGTAGAAGGCTGAGAAGGTGATTTGCCTTCGTCAGAAGAGGAATCTCCTCCAGAAGAAGAAGGAGATGAGGGAGGTGGTGAAGGAGGTATCCCAGATCCTCCTGCAGCAGGATTTGTGTTTGGATCTGTAGGATTCACAGTAAGGTCTATATCACCTAGTTGTTCTTTGACTTTTGAGAAGTCTAAAGGTTGACCCCATGGGTGATTTGGTTGCCTAAGAATAGCAAAGGCTTTATGTGATCTAATAAGAGATTGCCTAAAAATTTCTTGTATATCACCACCTGTAGGATTAGGGGTTGTTGGCTCAACTGTGATCTGAGGATCTTGGGTCGAAGTTGTTGTTGTTTGAGGGGGGATACTATCAAATGAATGGCTTCTAGTCACTATAGGGGAGAGATTAGGGGGTGGAGGAGTCTTGTGACCACCTCATGCCATCAATTTAGTTTAGGCCCTCCTTCTAGCGCCATTTGTTGATGGGAAAAATTGACCGTCCGTCAACTGGGAGAGTGGAACCGGTCCGGGGTTGTCTAAATAACCCAAGTCGTTTGGAATGGACCACCCTGATGAGTTTAACGGCTCCGTTGGACACTCTAAGGTCTCCTATGAAAACCAGAGAGAAATGATCTGAGCTAAGAAATCTAACTAAAGTAAATAAAATAAACTAAACTATAACTGAATACAAGAAACTAACTAAAATAAAGGAAACTAGAAACTAATAAAGAAAACTAAACTAACTACACTAATATAACTATAAACTACTAACTATTATATATACAAGATACTAATTATGATTATAATAACTCAAATCAACTATCTAATTAGCAGCGACACTATTTCTTATTCACAAATGCACACTATAAACAATCTACAGATTTGATTAAAATCTGTGAAACTCATGTATATTCTGTTCTAAGACAGCCAAGAATCTATTTTTTGATTTTTATATTTTATGAAAAAGAAACAGAAATTACTGAAATTAAACGATCTAATATATTTACCGAAATTAAACACTCTAATATAAATCAAATTCAACTTCTATCTATATTAAACTATTTAATAAAAACTGTAAACAAGTTACTAATTGACCTGGAAATGCTCCAAGTCTGCCCTGTGTATGATTGCTTATTAAGCTGGTTGGAGGAAGAAATTCACACCGTTTAGTCCTTAGGATTTTCGCAAACGATCAGCTATGCTTCTTCTTGAAGTGTATTACAGGACAAACAAGACATAAAAGAAAATCATAACAATCTTCTGATGATAAATCTCTGCAATAAGGGAAACATATTATGCAAGGACTTATATAACAATTCAATTTATGAAGAAGACAAAGCTATCATTCACAAAAATGAATTAATAATTGTTATGTCTTTTATCTATTTGGAAGAGACAAGATATGGATAACAATAATAAAATTATATCATTTGCATTTGATTTAGATAGCAAAGTAGTCATAAACCATAAACAAAGTGATATACAAAACATGAAACATAATGTTGATATATTGAAAAGCAAAATCTATGACAAAACATCAATTCTGCTCCAGTCTGTTTCAGAATTCCATATCCTTGTTCTCCCACAACTGAGGATGTCTATTATTACAAAAATCATAAGTATATATAGATCTCTTCACAAGGTAAAACCTCCTTGTGGATAATATCAAATAAGTTTACATATCCTGGGAGATATCCCAAAATCACCTAAACTAAGGAAATAAAATGCAAGTAAAATCTGTAGATCATCCCCTAACTGTTCATGATATCTATTACCAATTCGAATTTTCCTGCAATAGAACACAAATATCAAATTAGAAGGATATTTCATTGAAAAAATAAAAAAATTGACTCGACAGACTTAGCTATAGAATCACCTGATTCTGTAGCTAGTCAAAAATAGCAAACAGGACCAGGTATAACCAAATAAAATCAAATCCAAAACGAATTACTAATGATTCAATTAAAATTATCCTTTAAATTAAAACAAATAAAAAAGAATGCAATCTGGACAGGGTAAGAATGCTCTGTTTTTCCAATTGACATAAAATCGGATCAAATCTTAACATGACTGTTTCATAAATGCAACCAATGGAGAACCAAATTGTATAAGATATGAGACAATCATAATTGATTTGTATAGGATTCATATCATTTAATCAATTACCAATATAGAAAATCCGTCATGACTTCATGCATAACTATATCCATAGAATCCAGCCACAGATTTCGTTCGCTGAGTCTCAAACAATTCACAGGTATGACCAAAATATTGGTCGTAACTGTCATTGACTAGTTATAGTCATAACAACAGATCGATATCATTCAGTTAAAAGCACGATATGTAAATTGCTTCAATTGTAATCGAATGAAATCATACTCCATAAATATCGACTCAACAATTTTCATGTTTGATCACCACACAGTCAACAGACAGGGTCTTGATAGAGTCAACAGAATCTATAATACAAACCGGGCATATAACTGAAATGGATATGACTGAATTTAATTATAGACACAAGTCGTAAGACTGGATACGATCAATTTCATTCCTCAAATCACAATCAAACAATATATTTGTTACCATCGAATGCAATCCAAATCGTAACAACCACTATTCATATCCATTCAAAATTTGATTATGTAACAAATGATATACGAATTGGTCCTAACATAGAATATACAATCGGAACAACTAACCAATTTTCCCATCATATCGCATAGGATATAACCAAATCGAACAAAGATATCGACTGTGTTCCAAAAATAGAAAAGATATCAACAATCCTTAATAACAGAGTATTCAAATCAAATCGTGATCAATCAAATTAAATCTAATCAAAACCAATCCAAAAATTAATAATCAAAACTTATATACAACAAATGCATGAAAAAGCAGGTCAACAATGTATACAGAGTTTATGATCATGCCATATAAATTGGTGAAAGTTATACCAACAATATTGTTGAGGCTATGCCAATTTAGAATTGACGATTGCCGTGGCTGACTCGACATTCTTGAATAGAATTGAACCGACTATTCGTTTCTTCTTGTCAGAGGGTTCCACCTTCGCATTATGACCAGTGAGCTTTGCCACTTGGATTTCAAAAGAATGGATTCTAGATTGCAACATCGGCACATCCAAGTAGTACCTCTCCAACCATAACCCACTCTGATCGCAAGGTGGAGCAATAGGTTGAGCAGTCGAGGGTTTCGATGATTCACCGAGGGTTCCTTGAGATAGTTTAATACCAGGAAGATTAGGATCATCCCACAGACAGGGTGGCAAATTCTTGGCAAAGTCGTGAGGAGGTTTGTCACACAAGCCTTCCGAGTAAGGATACTCATCGGCGAGAAAATGCTCAATCTCTGAATCAGAGTCTTCGCTGACCACGATAGGTTCTGATTTGGTAGGGGGTTTAGGTTTATTTCACTCCATGCGAGATATTAACCTAGCATTTTTCTTGCCTTTAGAATTAGCACCAGCTTTAGCTTTAGGCTTTTTGGTTGTGGGCTTATCAATTTCAACCTGTTTAGTCACAGCCATAGGCAAATTCGTAGGTGGGTCGGGTAGAGGTTTGGGTAGCAAAATGCTATAAGGCACAGGGGGAATAGGCTGCGTTTCGGTTATCATAGGTTTATCAACCTATGGAGGGTTTGATTCTTCGAATCCATTACGACTGAGAAAATCATCCCAAAAATCACGACGTAACCCTAACTCGTAAACCAAAATCATTTTAATCAACCCCAAATGGAAGAGGCTGGTGTCGGCTTGGTTGCGCTTGTACCTTTTAGCCATCTTGAACAAACTTCTATGTAGGTAGTGGGGCATACTAAGTTCGAAACCCATAAAAACCATCAATAGACAAAGGTGAAACAAGAAAATGAACCCGTACCTGCCCTCACAAGTAATGAATTGCTTGATTATCATTAGGAGATCATACTAGCGTGGTTTCAACATTTTTGCAGGCAAGCCTTTGTCACAGGAGTTCACCGTTCGAGACTGGAATAACAATGTCCACGGGACATCATCAACCTTGCAACTTTTGGACCACTTCTGTCTTGTAACAGGCAGGCTAGTTGCCGAGCTGAGAAACCGTTTAGTGATTTCAAGTTGAACATCTCCAACTTTGGCTTGACATCCATCGAATGATAATGCAAATTGTCGAGCCACGATAGGATTGTAACCATCAAACTTCTTTATAAACGAGAGCCACCCAAACTTTTCCAGGTCGCTATAAGCACCATCAAACATCAGCAACGCTTGGAACCCGTTGGGCTTGGCTCTTACGACAGGAGCCATGGATTCTATTCATGATAGGGTTTGGTTCAAACAATGCAAAACGAAGGAGTAAAACGATGAGGCTTAACAGCTGCAAGCGCTCGAAAAGGGATGAATCAATGTAATGCGTGCGAAGGTGGTGGGATTACCACCGCCATGTAGTGCATTAATGGCTGGGTACAACGCTTTCCCATCAGTCATCATAATGTTTGAAACATATTAATCGGCCAACCCACATCGGTGTATAACCACATCAATGTGCCATCGATTAAACATAAAACAAATACCAAATGTTAAATTCATGCGCCAAGTGTATAGTTCGATCCAACATGACATCCAAAGGTTTTACCAATGCGACAAGTGTAACCCAAATATGAAACCAAATTGATATATGACCCATGTGTTTTTTAGCATAATGAAAGTGTAAAAACATTGCAACCAATGACCTTATGAAATCGATAAGTTAAGAGCCCAAAACAATAAGAATCATATCATATATATAACCAAAATCAACTATGACCCTTATGAAATCAAACATAACTCATAACTTAACATTTTCAATACTTTACCAAAGAAATCAAGTTGCGCAATCAAAGTGAATGGATATAATTTGAAAGTCATTCGTAGTCATACAATAAACCAATGGTAAAGTGTCTTTCAGAAAATCAATAAAAGACTACGACAGTCCAAACAACAATGGAGGAGTTTTCACACTTTCAGTTGTGAAAACTGAATCGAAATCCAATTGCAATTGTCGCAAGAAATGAAACAAATGTCTAGTTGCAAAATGCGACGATGACTTGTCGATTTAGAAAACAATTAGGTGTAGGCATCTTTTTTAGGGAAATTAAAAAAAATATTATTGGCTGCCAACAAGACTGTGACCCTATACCTATAGCAAGAACCTGCTGGAGAAAAATATGAAGGCTACCAGATGACCGAAGGAGGTCTGCTCACTTACAGAGATAGACTATACATTCCAAATTGTGACGACTTGAAGAGGTTCATTATGGACGAACTACATAAAAGACCATACACTAGTCACCCAGGATACCAGAAAATGATCACTACCACCTGGAAACAATTTTATTGGCCTGGGTTGAAGAAAGACATAGCCAAATATTTGGCCTAATGCATAGAGTGCCAACAGGTTAAAGCAGAACATCGACACCCAGTAGGAATATTACACCCTTTACCCATCCCAGAATGGAAATGGGAAACCATCTCCATGGATTTTATCACTGGATTACCAACTTCAACCAAACAGAATGATGTCGTTATGGTGGTGGTGGATAAACTGAGAAAGTCTGCTCATTTCATCCCTGTCAAATCAACCTGCAAGGTGATAGATATCGCCCAGATATTCTTGAAAGATATATTCCGACTGCATGGTATGCCGAGAGAGATAATATCTAATAGAGACACAAAATTTACTTCCAACTTTTGGAAATCACTGATGGTTGGTTTGGAGACCAAACTGTTGTTCAACACCACCTATCACCCTCAAACCAACGAACAGACAGAAAGAGTGAATAAAATATTAGAGGATATGTTAAGGATGCATGTAATGCATCAACCCAGGAAATGGGAAGACTACCTGCCATTGGTAGAATTCGCCTACAACAACGGCTACCAAGCATCCTTAAAGATGAGTCCCTTTGAGGTCCTCTATGGTAGACCGTGTAATACACCAATCAATTGGAGTAATCCTGTAAATAGGATTTCTTTTGGACCCGACATGTTGAAAGAAATGGAACAACAAGTGACTCAGATAAAAGAAAATCTGAAGATCGCTTAGAACCGACAGAAAAGTTATGCTGATCAAAAGAGAACTCCAAGAGAGTTCAAAATGGGAGACCATTTATATCTTAGAATTAAGCCCAGAAGGAGTTCCCTAAGAATGGGAGCTTGTGCCAAGTTGGCACCCTGGTATTGTGGACCCTTTGAGGTTCTAGATAGAGAGGGACCTGTAGCTTATCGGCTAGCACTTCCTCCCATAGTAAAAGCACATAATGTTTTCCATGTTTCATTATTGAAGAAATATGTACATGATGCTAATCATATAATTGGCTAGTCTGTGATACAGGTGGAACCGGAGGGAGAATTTCTACTAGAACCCCAATGCATACTGGACAGAAAGGAAACTCCGCTCTGGAACAGAACCATTGCACAGGCCAAGGTGCAGTGGAAACATTTTGGCCCAGATGAGGCTACATGGGAAATGGAGGATGCCATGAGACAGGCATATCCGATTTTGTTTACTTATGTACATGCAATTCATGTTAGTAGATAAGAACATCGAGGACGATGTTCCTTTTTAAGGGGGAGGGAATTGTAACACCCTGTTTCCCCCAGTTTGTAAAAATAACTGGACTGGCCAAGAACTGTGGAAAACTCATAAATGTGAATATGTGGTGTAAATGGACCTTGAGGAAAAGGTCAATAAATGTGAATAAAATTATGAATTTTATTGTAGGACTGCTGAGAGGGGATGTGTAGAAAAGGAGACCATGATGGCGGTGGAAGGCACCTGGAATGGTGGCGTTAACTTCCACCGAGAATTAATACCGTATTTGGACACCACTGGCCCAGAGAACCAAAAGCGGCTCGCTGGCCCCGAATTAAATGTCTCACAGGCTGGTAGGTAGATGGCTTAATGAGGGATGGGAGGTGAACCACCCATTCATAGAGTCATTAGGCCTGACCAGCATGAGGGTAATCGCACCACACGTAACCTTGCAAGAGTATAAGGCGTGGGGTAGAAGCGATTGGGGGGCAGACGCGAGGGGAGAACTCTGGCATTATGCAGAGTGAGTGATAACAGAGAGGAATGATTGCAACCTTCACTCTTGTTCATTGGGAAACATATACAAAGTCTCACAACATCATGGTCTTAGCTCAGGGGTGGCTAGTGGTAAATCCGCTGGGAGTTGCTAAGCCTACGGTTGGGTGGAAATGAGCACCCCTCTCAGCAGTTGCACTCACTTCTGGTGTTATTTTTGATAAGTGTTTTTCCTCTGGCTCCTTGAAATATATGTATTTTGATAAGTATGCTCATAAGCTATGAAACTGTGAATGTTTTCATTATGAGAATTTCTGTGTGGTATTTTGATCAGTACTAGTAGTTGTATATGCTCATAATAGAAAAACCACGCATGGCTTATGTTGATAAATGAATTGAATTATGCATACGTTGAAGCAAGTCAGGCTTCCAGCCCATTCTCGGGATGTTGTTTACCCTTATCTATCTCTAGGGATGCCCCGGAATAGATCTCTTCATAGAGATTCCCTCCTTGGAAAGGGTTACCAAGAACCTGGAAAAAGGACTTGGCTGTGCAAGTCTTAACAACCCTGCACGAGGAGGAATAACCCTCTTAAAAATATCGAAGTAGCAACATAGGGATAAGTATCGATCGACGGATGAGATTCTATCGGAAGACCCATGGTCATTCATGACCGTTTGATTGACAAAAGAAACGAGGGCGTTACATACCTTGCCCCTTTTCCTCTATCTTCATGAATAGCGAGGAAATCAGGATCGTAGACCCCCACGGTCCATGAGAACACCTGGACCGTTGATGTTTCCACATCCATGAAGTAGTGGAAGAGTGCACAAGGTGGGATATATCTGAGCCATTAGATCTTAGCCAGAAAAACCCAACAACCGTTGGATCTGTTAAGAGATGCATGAGGGTTACGCCCTCGTGAATAGGAGGTTGAAAATCCCGACGAGAGGCATGGCCATCGGGATATCGTCATTCATGAAATCAGGAGTCATGATGACATGAGGTCAGGAATTATCCTAGTGAAAATCCCAGAATCAATAGGAGTCATCCATCATAGGAGGACATGTGGACAAGATCGGGAGCCCATCAGCATTTCAGAGATTGAAGGGACAAGATGCCGGAATATCTCAGTAGTGGAAACTTTGAAATCACGAGAAGCGATCAGGACCATCCATCATGGGAGGACGCGTGGTGGAAATCAGAGCATTCAGGAAAAGTATCGAAAGGAAAGTCATCCATTGGGAAATCAGGAATCCCATGGACAAGAAGTCCATACACTTCGAAATTGCGAAGTCTCGAATCCCGACAAAGTGAAAAGCGTCCCTTCTAGGGCCAGCTGTCATTATATCGGCATATCGGGATTCGGCAGATCGCGAATCCTGAGGATGAGTACATTCTGGCATTGGAAAGTCGAAAAAACCAAAAGGAGATAAGGCTATGGCCTTGTTAGATAATGGTCATGTGGGCCAAGAGTTTAGCTAGAAGGGTTAACACGTAACGGACCATATCGGTGAATTGGCTCATTGGGGATCGCAAAATTGGGATTCCTGTTGACAAGAGTTCAGGATTTCCCATGGTGGAAACCCTGGAGTAGGTCTGAGTCATATTATTGGCGAAGGCCACTTGTCGAGAGATTAACCACATCGAGAAACCGAGGATCAAGGAGTCCTGTGATCGAGAGTCTGGATTCTTGTGATGATAAACCCCGATGCATGGACAAAATTCTTTCGGAGGACTATAGGGTCTGCAATGACCATTAGATGTGGAGATGAGACATCAAATTAAGCCAGGATGTGAATATGCTTTAGGATAAGAAGCGAGCAGACCTGGATGACCAGAGTTCACCCATCCAGATCCACGGCGGAGGTTCCATTCCGGATCCCCCTTACTATTCTGCCTTTAGCGGTAGGGGAGGGGGTCCAGAATTGGACACGTAACTCTCGAATGGTCGAGATTAACTCATCATGATCAATGACGCTCAGACGGATTTCATACCACCCTTGCCATTTTGATTTTAATGGGGGGGGGGTTTCCGGGATAGTGTGGCGTGTGAAGTGGCCCCCCCCTCCTTTTATGTCAACTATCATGTCGAGTTTCCCTTGCTGCCACCTACATTCCACCTACCTGCGCGACGGGGCCTATTTTCATTTGCGGTTCTCTACTCCTGTTGGGATTTGTTCCTATTGGCCATTTGCTGACCCTGTAGGGCTTCATCACTATTGGTCGGTCGCTAGCCCTGTTAAGGTTCGACGGTTGCAGAGTCGAATGATTAGACATTACTGTAGCGCCGAGGCACGAAATACAAATAGGCACTGCGTTCAAATTGAACCGTGATCATGACCCGCGATCACATGGGAATGGAGAAGGAGAGAGAAAGAGCCAGCTTACGCTAGTCCTCCATGGATATTTAGGGCTTCTGATTCGGCAGAAGACCAGAAAAATCTGATTTAGGTAGTGGGTATGTGACAGTGCCCCTTTTGAGGGAGCGCTTCCCTTTTTTGGGGAAAATTTGGTTTGTTGGAGGAAATCAGGCGACAATCCCCTCAATATCTGAAGGTAGTTGGGTTCGAATCTTGGGTCAAGGCATGATCTTAGGGGAGATCAACAACTGAAGGAGATGAATCCTCAACTTATCCCAAATATCTCTCAAGTGGTTAGGCCTCTACAATCCTATATAAGGAGGCCTCCTCATGGTAGAAGGATATATGGAGATTGAGAATTACACCAAACTTATGATCCCATAAGTGAAATGTTATCAAAGAATAATCATTGTAGATTACTTGAGAAAAGGGGTTGGACAAGGAAATCTGGAAGAGGTTGTTGCACATCCATCAAAGGATTGTAAGCACCTTTTACTTGTTCTCATTAATAATCAATGCTTGGCCTATTTTTTTCAAATTTATGTTCATTCTACATGAATTTGTATTTAGTAGATAGATCTATGTTTGAGCCAATCTCAATAGAATAGGAAGTTCTTTGTACCTTTGTTTGTTTTACAAGACCTATTGAGGAGCTCAAGATTGGAGCTCATCTTGGATCTTATGAGGACAAATGCCATTAACAAGGTACATATCCGTCTTCTTCCTTTTCACATATTAGCTTAATTAGATCTAAAACGGATGTCAGTGTCCATGTTAATAACTTTTCTGTCTTGGCCTTAGGAGTCTAGAGACCAAAAGGGAATCTGCTTGTCTGCAAGAGGATTCACCTGTAACATAGACTTCGAATCATCATCTTTTCTCAACTTGTAACTAGTTTGCATGGGAGTGATAACTAGTTTGCAATCTTCCATTCCAAACCTCTTTAGAATTTCTTTGATATACTTGGTTTGAGAAATAAAGATTCTTTGGTTGTTTTGACATATTTGAAGTCCCCAAAAGAAGGATAGTTCTCCAAGTAACAATATTTCAAATTCATTATGCATATCTTTTCCAAATTTCTGGCTTAACCTTTCATCATGGCTACCAAAAATAATATCATCAACATAAACTTCAATTAATAAAATATTACCTTGAATTACCTTGATGTAGAGGTTGTTGTTTGCACTTCCTTTTATGAACCCTTCCTACAACAGATACTTATCCAGTCTAGAGTACCATGCTCTAGGAGCCTGTTTTAGACCATACAAGGCCTTCTTTAATTTACACACATAATCTCCATTCTCTGACAACTAAAATCCTTCTGGTTGTTCAATGTAGACTTCTTCTTCAACTTCCCCATGCAAAAAATCTGATTTTATGTCCATCTGATATACTTCAACAGTTTTGGAGCATGCATCGGCTAAAAGAAATCAGATTGCTTCCTGTTGGCCCTTGACCAAGTTTTGCGGAACACTTGGTCATATTTGTCCATTTTTGGACATTGACACACTGTCAAAGATGGAGCACTAGGTGAAGCAGATATCACAGGATCTTATCCCACCTTTGGGGCCCTTTTTAGGGTTTTGGGTTAATGTAATGGGAAAGGGATGCCGACCCATGTTTAGGCGCATGTTGTAAAGTATAAATAGGTAGCTAGGAAATGTAAGAAGGGAATGACTTAGTGCTAGTAATTGGATCTGTGTGATCGAATGTAAATGCTCTGTACATAATGGTAAGAGGATTACAGAGCTAAGTGAAAGTGCTATAAGTACTGAGTGCACAGATTATAAGAAGGCTCTGTGCTAGATCTACTCGGGGAAGGAGGATCTGGCGAGGTGCGCATAGATATCTTGTCCTATGCAGAGTAGAAGTTGAGCTATGTGCTATAATCAGATTGACCAAAGCTAATAATAAAAAAGAAGACTTTGTGGACGTAGCCCCAAGGTGGGGGTGAACCATGTAAACCTATGTGTCATGCTTTGTGTTGTTACTTCCTTGTGTTTTCATTATCTTGCTAAGTGTTTTTCCATGATTAGATAGATTTTCTTATGCTTTGTGATTTCCTATATGTATATGAATAGTATATCTGATGTGTATGAGGATGCTTAGTGCTGATTTACAGGATCTAATATGTTTTTTTGTAGCTAAGAACTAAAATATCTTATATCTGAGAAAGTACTGCGACGTTCTGTTCTATCTGAGAAGTACAATAAGGGTGAATAATGATGAATGAATGATGTTAAGTTATTTTTAAAGGATATAGTCACAGATCTATGTCCCAGCTAAGGTTGCAGACACCCGAGTCTTGCAACCACCCCTGCCTCTACCTTGGGTGAGACTTCATCTGCTTCGCAGGTGTTGCTGAAAGGGACGGTAGTTAGAGCTCTGTTGGTGCGCTCTTGAGTGTTGAACCCTGGGTATTCTCCTATACCAACACTTCCATTCTGGAAACTGGGAAAAATGACTCTTCAAAGTCGATTCCTTCAATTTGTGCATATCCTTTACATACCAATCTAGCTTTGTTCCTTGTAACTTGTCCATCTTCATTTAATTTATTCCTGAAAACCCATTTTTTTTCGATCACATTCTTATTATTTGGTCTGGGAACCAGTTCCCTAGTGTAATTTTTCTCTATTTGATCCAATTCTTCATTCATGGCCTTATTCCAAAATTCATCCTTGTTGGCTTCTTCAAAATAGTTTGGTTCAATTGTAGATAAGAGTGCTAGGTGTGTTTGTTCTGGTGAATGTATTTTTATTCTAGTATGAAATCCTACATCTTTGTTTCCAATAATCTAATCTGAAGGATGATTCTTCTGTACTCGTTTTCTAGGTGTCCTTGGATATATTTTCTGAACTTTCTCTTCTGTTTCTGTTGGATTCTCTTCATCTTCCTCTTTTACTTCATCTTCTGCTTCTTCTTCTTTGAAAAGTTGTTCCATTGATTTGTTTTCTTCTTCCTTTGATTCCAGTCTGCCTGTTTCATCAATTGTTACATTGATGCTCTCCACAACTTTGTTCAATCTTAGATTGTAACACTTTTATGCTTTCCTTGTACTTAGGTAACCAACAAGTACTCATTTTTCCACATGAGAGTCAAACTTTCCCATTCTGCCATCTTCTCTTTTGATGTAGCATTTGCTTCCAAAAACTATGAAGTGATTCACATTTGTTGGTCTTCCTTTCCATAGCTCATAGGGAGTTTTATCAATGTTGTTTCTGAGCATTACTCTATTTTGAATGTGAACTGCTATATGCGCTTCCTGTGTCCAAAATATATCTATCAATTTGGAATCTATTAGCATTGTTCGAGCCATTTCTTGTATTGTCCTGTTCTTTCTTTCAACAACTCCATTCTATTGAGGTGTCCTAGCAACGAAGAATTGCCTTTTTATTCCATGATCGTTGCACTAGTCCATAAATTCCTTTAAAGTGAACTCTCCTCCATTATCAGATCTCCAACATTTGATTGTTGAATCCATCTCATTTTCAACCAGTTCCTTGTACATCTTGAAATTTTCAAAAGCTTCTGACTTGTTCTTGAGAAAGAAAACTACAATCATTCTTGTATAATCATCATATAATAACTTAAAGTATCTCTCACCTTTTAATCCTTTTGTTGTAGTTGGTCCAACTAGATCAGTATGCACATTTTCTAGTGGTCTTGTTGTTGAATATTTGTTAAAAACCAAATATCAATGTAGCATAGAAAAACCTCAGAATAAGTATTCAACGCCTTGAAAAAGAGATAATTTCAGATAATAAGCCTCTTGGAGGGGGAAACCTCCTTTTACCCCACATAAATGTTCAAGTACAATATGATTCCAAATGAAAATGTCTCCTTGGTATATATAGGAGACTAGGAGGTATAATTACAACTAATGGAATAAAGGCGACATAAATAAATTAACATTACTAATGTAATATGCCCCAATTAAGGGTTAATGAGCCAATATTAGGGCTTAAGATGCCCCTCCCCTTGAGACAAGTGTTGTCCACAATGCTTGAGTAACTATGGATGCTTCTGTATAAAATAATCATCTTCCCAAGTGGAATTTTTAGCCAGTAGTTTCCTCCATTTAATGAGATGCTTTGAAATGGATCTATTCCTCAACTGACGAATTCTTGTGTCAGTGATGGCTTCAGGATCTAATATGATTTTTCCTTCCTCGTTAAGTTCTAGAAATATAGTTTGAACTAGGATCTTGTCACCTATAACCTTCTTTAAGCATGAAACATGGAAAACTGGGTGTACTCATGAAGATGCAGGCAACTCCAATTTGTATGCCATAGTACCAATCTTTTGCAACACCTTAT
>ML792843.1:83618-97151 GCA_009831015.1 Picea engelmannii | reverse complement strand
CTTAAAAACACCCAATCCCCTACTTCAAAACTTCTTTCACTACGATGTTGATCTGCTTGTTGTTTCATGTGATTTTGTGCCATGGTCAGGTTGTCCTTTAAGATTTTGAGAACTTGTTGTTGATTCTCGATGTGATCTTCCACTTCTTGAACCTTAGATTTTTATTTTAGAGAAGAAGTGATGGAAGGAGGGTGTTATCCATAGAGTGCCATAAATGGTGTCATTTTTTTTGTAGTATGAAAGGAAGTGTTATACCACCATTCTGCCAAGGGTAACGATTTGAACCATTATATTTGTTTATGAGAGACAAAGCAATGAAGGTATCCTTCCAGACATTTGTTCACTCTCTCAGTTTGTCCATCAGATTGAGGTTGATAGGATGAGCTATGAGCCAATTGAGTACCCAAACAAGAAAATAATTCTATCCAAAAATTTCCAGTGAAGATGGGATCTCTGTCACTTACAATAATCTTTGGGATTCCATGTAGATTTTGAACTATCTCCAAGAATTTAGTGGCAACTTTACTAGATTTGAAGGGATGAGAGAGTGCACAAAAGTGTGCATACTTGGTCATTCTATCAACAATAACCATGATGACACTCTTTCCTTCAGACTTTGGTAACCCTGTGATGAAATCCATGGAAACCTCCTCTCAACGCTGACTTGGGATGGATAATGGTTGTAAAAGACCTGGGGTCTTAATTGTTTCCACCTTATTTTGTTGGCAAACCAAACATTCTTCCACAAACATTTGAACATCAGTTTTAAGGCCATCCCCAAAAAAATCCTTCTTGACTCTATAGTAGGTTTTCAAAAATCCTAAGTGCCCTCCTACTGGAGAGGTGTGAAATTACAATAGTACCTTTTGTTTGAGTTGGGAGTTCTTACATAAATATAAGTGATATTTGTACCATAGTGAATAATTTTTGCATGTAAATGTATCTGATGCACTAGAATCCTACTGCAACCTTTGAATGAGAGTCCACACTTTTTCATCATTCTTCCATTCATCCCTGGCTTCTATTATCCAATCAGGTTGGATGATCGAGATAGCACAAAGAAATGCCTCAACATCTTCATCCTTTCTTGAGAGTGCATTTTCCACAACATTTTGCTTCCCCTTTTTATAGACAAATTCAAAATCATAACCCAGTATCTTGGTTACCCATTTTTCTAGTTCTTTTGAAGATAGTCTTTGTTCCAAGAAGTATTTAAGACTATCATGATATGTTTTGACCTTGAAGTGCCTAACTATTAGGTAAGGATGCCATTTCTTCAATGCATGTAGTATTTCCATCATTTCTTTCTCATAAATGGGTTTTTATAATTCCTTTCCCTTGAGTGGTTGACTTTCAAAAGCCAGGGGCCTTCCTTCTTGCATTAGGACAACAACAATTCCATTTCCTGAGGCATCACATTCCATAATAAAGGTTTTTGTGAAGTATGGAATGGTCAAGACAGGATCTTTGCAGAACACTTCTTTAAGTTTTTCAAAGCCTTTAGTTGCCTTTGGAGTCCATGAAAATTCATCCTTCTTAGTTAGTGTTGTTAAAGGTGCTTCTATTCTTCCATAGTGCCGAAAAAACTTGTGGTAGTAACCTGTCAAACCCAAAAATCCTCTAAGATTCTTCAATGTTTTGGGAATCGTCTAGTCCATCACGGCCTTAATCTTGTTAGGTTCTACCTTGACACCTTCATGAGATACAATATGACCCAAATACTCTACCTCCTTCACTCTAAAGAAACATTTGGATGATTGGCATATAGTTGTTGCTCATTTAGTAGTTGTAGCACCTTGTCAACATGTCACACATGATCCTCCCAAGACTTGTTATATATTAGTATATCATCAAAAAATACTCGCATAAATTTTCGAAGGAAGGGCTTGAAAATGGAATTCATCAACCCTTGGAATGTGGAAGGTGCATTTGTAAGGACAAAAGGTATCAACAAAAATTCATAATGCCCTTCATGAGTTCGGAATGTTGTTTTTGGGATATCTTCTTCCTTCATTCTAATCTGATGATACCCTGAATGAAGATCCAATTTTGTGAAATAGATTGCTCCATGTAGTTCATCCAACAATTCATCAATGACGGGAATGGGAAGATTATCTTTAATTGTGATCTTGTTGAGCTCTCTATAATCTGGGCACATATGTCATGAGCTATCTTTCTTGAATACCATTACCACTGGTGCAGAGTAAGAACTTTAGCTAGGTCTAATAATGTCAGCCTCTAACATTTCTTCAACCATGCGCTCAATTTCACTCTTCTGGGCGTAAGGGTATCTGTATGGCCTGATGTTAGGAGGAACACTCCCAGGAATTAGGTGAATTTCATGATCATGATTTCGAGTGGGTGGAAGACCTTTGGGAATATCTTCAAATACTTTGGAATGATTATCAATGATCCCTTGGAGATCTCGAGGAATAGATGGCTTAGATGTTTGAACATCTAGAGAGCATAGTTGTGAAATAATGCCTTGATGCCCCTTTTTCAATAGAGCTTATCACCTTACCAAGTTTCCCTGTGATACCTCTTAACTCAATTTCTTTTCCTTCCAATGAAAATTTCATGAAAAGTTATTGAAAATTAAAAGCCACTGTTCCTAATGATTGTAACCATTGGATTCCTAGTACAACATCCACACCACCCATGGGTATAGAAATCATTGTACTATTCATTACATATTCCCCCATAGTAAGATTGATCTTATTGCATTTTCCTGAGAAATTGATAATTCCTCTAGCTACAATCATTACTTGAAACTCTGGCACTGGATATACAAAGCAATTGAGAGCTTTGGCTTATTTATAGTGAATGAAATTATGAGTACTGCTAGAATCAATTAGGATTATTACCTTTTTCTTTTTGATGTATCCTTCGATCTTGAGGGTTTGAGGAGTGATAATTCCAGCCAATGCATTACATGATATCGTGGGAGTCAACTCTTTAGATGAAATTGATTCTACATTTTCATCTTGAGATGGTTCTTGTTATTGTTCTTCTTCCTCTTCACAATCTATGTAGAATAATTTCTTCTCACCACACTTATGTCCCTTACTGTACTTGTTGTCACAATTAAATCATACACCTTTTTCTTTTCTTTCCTCCAATTGTTGAGGTGTCAACCTTGTAGGTTGAGGTGTTTTAGAAGAAGGAGGATTGTTCTCTCTATAGATGTTAGGATTGGTCCTTCTAGTAGCCATAGCCATATTTTTACTTTCAACATTTCTTGCCACCTTAAATGTATTCTCCAATGATTTGGGTTCCCAAAGGAGAATCTCATGTTGAATGTTATACTTTAAAGTTACTATGAATACATCAATCAAGTGCTCATCTAGAATATTTTTTACCTTTATATTCAATATTTGGAAGTTCTCAATGTGCTCAGTAACTGAACCCTTTTGCTTGAGATTTATCAATTGGCTAAAGAAGGTGTTTCTCCTTGTATCCTCATATTGCGCTATCATTTATTCCATGAAAATTGTCCAAGTGATGAGTGATTTGCAAGAACAAAGCCATCGATACCATACAAATTGATTGGGTTTTAAATATAAAGAAGAAATTCGTACCTTTTGTGTATGTGACACATTATGTAGATCAAAGAATTGCTCCATCTAAAGTATCCATGTGATTGGGTCCTTGCCATCAAAATTCCTCATATCAATATTAGGAACGTGGTTGGTCTTCAACCCAAATTTGGAGTTTCTCCATTTTTTATTCACCTTCCTTGTGTCCTAATCATGAATTTCATGGTATGCATTTTCACTTTCAGGTGTCTTCTCTATTACAAATTGTTTCAATACTTCCATGATCTCCTCTTTTAAACCATCCATTTTTGTCTCCAACTTAGCTTCCATCTCTTGTAGTTCATATTTTGTTACTATCTTTTTAACCTTCATCAAGAGTCCAAGTAGGATTGTCTGGAGGCTTATTTGGTGTAGAAGTTCCCTTTTTGGGTGGCATGTTGGCCAAGTATCACTTTTGAACCTTGATTTTGAGGTGGTTCTGCTAGACAATATTTCTTTTGTTGTATCTCCCAAGTTTCGGCCCTTCTAGGTATAAAACTTTCTTTTATGTAGTTCTCTGATATTTATTCTCTGCAATGCCACAAGTCTGATCAAAATTGGATGTGCCAAGTGGAATTTATGGTAACTTCCCCACAACTTTCTGATTTTTGTCCTTTCCAAGAGATCTCACTTGTATAGCATGCCCCACACAGAATAATTGATATAAAATTATGAAACTCATACCAGAAATACTACAAACTGTCCAAGATCCAATGAAACCAGTCCCACTCAATTTGGATACTCTAGGAATAAATTATGATTATTTTACCTGGAACACATTCTTGAGACTAGTCAATAGGACTAGTCAGATACCCTATATTCCACAGGGTGTATATACAAATGTAAGATGACCCAGAAGATAAACGTTTTACCATAGATATCTTACTAATTTTGGTGAATATCCTCTAGATTTTAGGTTCTAAAACGTTACAGAAACATGTTTATAGCGAATATTCTGCAATGACTCAGTTCATGATGATTCCAGAACCCTGTCTTGTACAGGATGTATCTATGAAAGTATAAGGCCTTAGGAGATGAAATTGTTACCCAACGTACCTTGATCCAACTACTAAATATCATCCAAGCCGTTCCTTTTGAAATGTTGTAGAAAATAGGTTATAGTGAAAATTCCAGGGTGTCTCAGATGTAGCAGCGAAACCCCAAGACCTTGAGCTCTGATACCATATGTTAAGAACCAAATATCAATGTAGCATAGAAAAACCTCAGAATAAGTACTCAAAACCTTGAGAAAGAGATAATTTTAGATAATAAGCCACTTCGAGGGGGCAATCTCCTTTTACCCCACATAAATGTTCAAGTCAAGATGATTCCAAATGAAAATGTCTTCTTGGTATATATAGGAGACTAAGAAGTATAATTACAACTAATGGAATAAAGCCAACATAAATAAAATAAAATTACTAATGTAATATGCCCCAATTAAGGGGTAATGAGCCAATATTAGGGCTTAACAATATTCCTTTGATTTGAACCTGGTCTTTGTTTGCTTTCCTTGATGACAATGCTTTCATAAAGTGTTGGTTGGTTTTGTGATTTGGGGCATTACTCTGACTGCTTCTCTTTTGCTAAATTTGACAAGGTTATCAAAATGCATGTGACCCATTCTTCTGTACCATAGCCAAATTTCATCTTCCTTTCCTAGAAAACACTTTTCATTTCCAATTTCACTTAACACATATATGTTGTTTGAAGTTATTGCAGCTGTACCAACCAATTTCCCTGAACCTTCTCTTCTTATCTCACACTTTTGTGAATTAAAAGTAACTTTATGACCTTGGTCACACATTTAACTCACACTTAGAAGATTATGCTTCATATATTCTACCAGTAGAACATTTTGCGCCTTTTTATTCTTGTTCCCAATTCGGTCTGTGCCTTCTCCAATGATTTTGGTTGCATTATCATTTTTGAAGGAGACTGATCCATTTCTTTCCTTTCGCAATGTAATAAATTTGTATCTATCACCGGTCATGTGTTTTGAACACCCACTGTCAACATACCAACTGTGTTTCTTCTTCTTTACTTGTAGAGCGACTGTGCATTCTTCATTGCTATATTGATCTTGCTTTATTATCCATGTCATTTTCTGAGGTTCTTGTTTGTGATTGTTGTTATTCTGTTGAGGTTCTTTAGGACGGATTGTGATTCTACAATTTTTGGCCATGTGTCCAAAATTGTTACATTTGTAACATTCCACTTTAGTGCTCAAAGATTTGAACCGGTTGTAACTTCTTCTTTGTGTTTCACTAGGTATTCTTGAGTAACCCCTTTGTGTATGAATCTCAAAGTTGCTATTGTTCCTGTTGTTAGCTCTGCAATTCACAACTTTATGTCCAAAATTATTACATGCATAACATAAAACAAAAAATATAGTTTGATACCTTGGAGTTGAAGATCTTCTAAAAGAAGGTGATCTTATGAATCCTTCTTATTCTTGAGGCCTATATGTTTTTTTTTTTATTCTGAAATCTGAATCTTCTCGGTGGAGGAGTGTCCCTGTAATCTTCCTTGTACATATTCCTATCCCCTTTGATTGTTTCTGCATAGCTTTTTGGATTTGTTTTTTTCTCTATTGTTTTGGAGATTGATCCCTTTTCTATCTGAGTGTATCCAAGTCCAGACTTGTTAAGGTGAGATTTTTGACTGTTGATAATGTCATCTAGAACTTTTGAGCTATTCTGCATATTTTTCTTTTGAATATCCTTTCTTAGTGTGACAATCTTTCCTTCCAAGTTTCCAATGATATTGTCCCTTTCTTCTAGTTGTTCTTTGAGTGCTTCTTCAACTATGTTATCTTCTTCTATTTGAACCTTCAATCTTGTGATCATTTGTTTTAGTTCTCGAGTGTCCTTTTTCTTGTCTAGTTCTTCTTGTAGTTTCTTGTTTTTCTTCTTTTCTCTTTTGATAACTTCTATGGAACACATTAATTCTTCTCGATAGTCAACTTCTGCCTCTTCAATTCCATCTTCGACTTCTTTATATCGTTATTCAGCTTCTTCATATTCTTCTTCAGAGTCTTATTTGTCATAATCTTTTACTGCCATGAATATAACTCTTCTCGTCTCACTGTCACTGATTTCATCTTCATCTGATGATGACATGTCTTCTTTGATGCATAAGTTTTTCTTTAAATCTTTCTTTGTAGTTCTTTTACCTTTATATCTGTGTTTTCCTTTTGAGTAACCTTCATCATTTCTCTTTTTCTAATGAGGACATTTGTTAGAAAAATGACCAATACCATAACAATTAAAACAAACTAAAGGAAGCTTACCTCTATACCTACCATTGGTTCCCTTGTTCAGTCTTTTGACGAATTTGGCCACTTCTTCATAATCTTCCAAGACGTCGTTGTTGCTGCTATATTCTTCTTGTTCCTTTTTCTTTTGCTTTGATCTTTTAGATGCTTTAAAGGTTGCTTCTTTTACATCTGGATTTTTCTATTCAGTTCTCATTTCATATGATGTGAAGATTCCATGCAGTTCATCCATGCTTATTGAGTTCAGATCCGATCTTTCTTCTAGTGCTGATATCTTAGGGTTGAATCTCATAGGAAGAGATCTTAGTACCTTTTGAACAATTACAGATTCTTTGATTTCTTCTCCCAATCCTATGATTGCATTCACTATTTCATCAAATCTTAAGAAGTAGGCTACAATATTCTCATCTTCCTTCATTTTAAGTTGTTCGAACTAACCTCTATAAGTTTGAATTTTTGTTGCTTTGACTTTTGTATCTCCTTCATAAATATTTCGAAGCTTGTCCCAAATATCTTTGGCAGATTTATAATGTGCAAATTTGGTGAATACTGTTTCATTGAGACCATTCAGAAGTGCATTTGTAGTTTTGGAATTATTCTGACCAAGTTTCACTGCTTTATCATTTGTTGATGGAACTGTTGGTACTGTGTATGCATCTACAATTGATTGCCAAATTTCAAACCCCTGTGCTTGTATATATGTCTTCATCCTTATGCTCCAAAAAGCATACTTTTGTCCATCAAAGTGTGGTATTCCAGTTTTATATGAGTTAGTACTCTCCATGATCTACCTTCCAGTGGTTAAATTGATTTCTGAAGGAACCTGCTTGGAGCTTCCCTCTAGTTTTAGCATGAGAAACTAGGGGGTTGGAGCCTCCTTCCAATTGTAGCTAGAAAACAAAGGAAGTTGGTGCTTCCAATGAATGTAATTCTTCAAGACATATAAGATAAATCATTTCGTGGTTTTCTCCTGATTTGGGTTTCCACGTAAAACACTGGTGTACTGTGTATGTGTGTGATTGTTCATTTCTTATTGCTCATTATTGGATAATAATTAAACATTGATATAACACTTGGATTATTTGGAGAAAAAGGATTATAATTACGCTATTACTAATTCACCCCCACCTCTCAGTAATCCAACAACCACATGGATGCCTTTCCCTTGAGTTCATAGATAGAAATTCTACCTTCTTCACGAGAAGAATAGTTATGAAATTGAAAATAATTTCTCATGCCCAACAACCATGTCTCTGCATCTTCATCCTTCTTGTTCTCACCATCAAATGTAGGATGTTTGATTTTGTTCATTTCTCCTCGTAGGTCATCCACCCCAGACCCATTATGATTCCTGATAGGGGATGGAATTGAGATGTTGTGTGCTCTCTTATTGGAATGCCTCGAGGAGTGGTGGTGATGTCTGCTAACACTTCTGGTTCTTTTTTTCTCATCAGGAGGCCCGTGACTTCCATATTTTCTTCAACCACTCTCCTTGTCCAATTTCTTTTCTATTCGGTTCAAGCTCTGCATTAACTTCATGTTGAAGTCATCCTATTGATCCTTGGCTTTTATAAGCCTTTCATTATTATCTTTATGGATTTGGACATCCTTCTACAAATTTTTAATGGTCTCTGCCATATTCATGTTTTCATTCCTTTCATCTCCATGTCCATTGGATTTTGTTCCTTCAATTCCCAAATGGAAATCCATCCCTCTAATATCATCCTCCTAACTATAAGTCCCCTGTGCCTCTTCCATTCCTCTGGACTCTATGCTGATATTGATTTGATCTATTTGTTGTTAACTCTGTAAAATGTGTAGCCAACAAAACTTTGTCAGGCTAATTGTTTCAACAATTTCATGAAAATATGAACCATTCTGGTTCAATAATATATATCAGAATTACTTCTTCTGATTTCCTGGAAAATTGAATTCCCCGATCAATTTTCTAGGTCAATATTTAGATTCCACTTTCCAATACCTTTCCAACACCTTCTCCCATTCTCAATTCTGAGTCTCGAGCAAAACAATATGGCTATTTGAACATTGTCCATTAATTATTATTATTATTTTCTGTTCATTTTTCAACTTGGTGCAACTCTGTGCTGTAATATGCATTTTTGCACCTACTCCTTTGGAATTTTCATAGGATATCAATTGGGTTTCTTCATATACATGTTATGGACACTCTGTCCAAGTTACACATCATTCTGGGTTATGGGCTACTAGTTACAACGTGCTGAAGTTCTAGGCCAAATTACCATATTGTAACTAGTATGTTACATATACCTTCTTTTCCATTTTAAATATTTTTAACATGCCCAAAAATTTAATTCATCCCTAGTAATGTATTCTATGGTTCAATATATTTCCATTGACTACTCCTGCACCTCAATCTGATTTTGGAGCAGAAAGTTATGGCTCTTTCAAGTTAGAAGGGTCTTAAAATTTACCCTTCACTATTTGTGCTGTAAATTTCTCATAAAAGCTCTGTTTGAAGATCTATTTACACCATTAGAAATCTCTCTCCGAGATCCTTTATTTGGGATGCAAAGACAGAGTGTGCCTTGGCACACTCTTTTCTCGTGGTTTTTGAGTAGCTAAAAACGTCCTGAAAGGGCCTCAAAAACGCACTACAAAAAGATGACGTTCAAATGATATAAAATGTCATAGAAAATCACTGGTTTTCTGTTCTTATTCACCATTCAAACAACTTCGTGCAGAAAAATTTCAACCTGTAACCCATATTTACCATGCGCAACAACAACACAAGGTAAATCGTGCTTCACGCACTTTAAAACCACTGTGTATCACTTCTATGTCACACAAATAACTTGCGTGCACTACTTTTATGCCACACGCCAATATTCATCGCGCATAGTTTTGGTTCTTGCACTATTTCCTATTGCGTGCAGTTTTTGCATCGTGTGCTAATATTCCACATTCATTATACTCTATGCGCTACACCATGCCAAATTTTAGTACACCTCCACCACACACCAAAATTCTACGTGCACCACTAACTAAACTGTCGCGTGACAACATATACCCACATTGCGCATGCACCAACAAAACGCCTCTGCGCTCTGCCAACACTGCGCACACCACACGCATCATTATTATTTGTGTGCACACTATGCAATGCTAACTTTATCGTTCCCTCTTGTACACCAACATTTTTTTGCACGACGCCAATATTTAGCGCACACACCCGCACATTAACATTTTCCCCCGTGACACCAAAATTTAGTGCACACACCCGCACACTAACATTTTTCCGCGCGACACCAAAATTTATCGCGCACACTAGCACAGCAATATCTTTCCACGTAGTCCCAAATTTTACCTATCACAAAATTTTCACTGTGCATCATGCATTTTTAGTGCGCCCACCTATGCACATTCATTTTTATGCGCATCAATTCAATGTGAATTCCGCTGCAGAAATTGGGACTTTTGGCTTAACTGTTTCCCCAATTTACCATAGACATTCTGCAACCATGAAATTTGTTCCATTTCACCCTGATAACACCAGTTCAACCTCTGTAACAAAAAATCATTGTGGGTTGACATTTCTGGAATGAATTTCCCCAAAAATCAATTCACGAATTGAGAATTTTGATTACAAAATTCGCTCCATGTGTTGTGGATTCACTGTAACATCAAATTCTACCAATTCTGGTTTCGAGTTTGTTAGAATAGATATTAACTCAATAATATCTTAGCACATGGCCTAATTTCTTAATTTTCCCATGAATCTAACAATCGAAATTGGGGATTTTTCCCAATTCTGCTCAATTGTTGTTGCTTTTTACCATGGACACTCTGCAACTCGAAATTTGGACATTTTGAAATTAATCCTCTGTGAAATTTGCTTCACCCAACTTGCTTGGCCCATCCAGGCTCAATGTTGAAAAATGCAGCTCTGATACCATATTTTAACGTCCCCGTCCATCCATGTTGGGCCACACTATACTAGAGAACTCTTTCCTTCTCTTTGTGGAACATACTATAACATACCCAGTATCCCACTGAGCTATGCCACATAAAATTTTTGAACTGCATGCAATTAAAATATATACACACAAAATTGTTGCAGAAACATATATATAAAACGTAAACAACCAAATACATCTGTAAATGCATAGATTCACACTAAAATAACAGTAAAAATATACATGTTATGCATATACAAGAAATACCCATAAAAATAAACACAGTTATAAATGTACATATGATAACCCATAAAAATAAGCATGTAAATAACAATGCAACATATAAATTTATCACACAATTGGCACTTATCTTGGTAATACTTTCACCAATTGTGTGCAGACCTTCCACGAACCTCCCAGCCTTAGACCACATTGTTCATCACTCTAAACAGTGAGTCACCCCTGAGATGGGACTAAACTCCACTCGGGTAAAGGAATTCCATTCCAGGCTAAAGGCTCATAGACAAAAAGAAAGACTTTGTCTCAGGTGACAACTCAAACTAACAACCTATAATCCCTCATTCCCCACATGTTTGTCCCACCCAGGAAGTGTGCCCCTTCTCTTCTCAACAGTCCTTCGGCTACCCCACTTCCTTTTCGGGCTTTAGCAACAAGCTGAACAAGAAGTCTTAGAGAACTGTAGATGCAGTTTAGCACCTTCAAGAAATTAATTGCCAACAATTATCTGACCCAAAGAATTTCTCACAGGCTTGAAAACCCACCTCTTTAATATCCCACGGTCCTGACAACCCGCTTCTTCAGTCTAGCTCCCAAGCTAACCAGATACACCAACACAAAATGGCTATGGATATAAGTTCAAGTATAGTAATGAAGATATGAAAGATAGCTCAATGGTTGTGTGCATGTTCATGGATGATTCACTGGATGATTGAATGATGGAAGGAATGATGGGAAGAATCAAGGAAAATATGGGAAAATGAACTAAGTCCCAACAAAATGTATTCATATCCCCAACTTGACACTTGTCATGTTGGGAGCTACTTTGGCCTACTTCTCCCCAACTTTAGAACTTAGGATAAAATAATTATCCATACTTTATGATTTAATAAATATTAATATAATATTCCCTTTTGGATTAATCTCCCCATCTTAGCCCCTTTTCCTTAATTTTTAGGCCCCTCCCTTTCCCTAACTAGTGGAGTTTAGTCCCCCATACTAAATAATAAATAGCTCACCAGCCTATAAAACATAAGGTCACCATGATCTATAACATCCAACATGCAAAATTCCGAGGTAGAACAAAA
Organism: Picea engelmannii; assembly: GCA_009831015.1. Taxonomy (NCBI): domain Eukaryota; kingdom Viridiplantae; phylum Streptophyta; class Pinopsida; order Pinales; family Pinaceae; genus Picea; species Picea engelmannii. Next base: position 85,039 of record ML792843.1, on the reverse strand, counting down.
GGGGGAAGAATTTTTTTTCTGAAAAGTAGAACTTGCCTCGAGAGTACAATAATCATCATTGCTTACGTGATAAAACTTCAGATATTTTTAAACCACAGACAGAAAATATGAAAACCATCTTTCGACTTTGAGCATTAAGGCCTGAAATTTGAGATGGGCTAGAAAAAACAAAGGCGGCTCCAACAGGGTGAAATGAGATTTCCCCCTCGAAGAGGATTATTATCTAAAATTCTCTCTTTTTCAAGGCATTGAGTACTTTTTCTGAGGATTTTCTATGCTATATTGATATTTGGTTCTTAACATATCCTATGAGAGCTCAAGGTCTTGGGGTTTCGCTGCTACATTTGAGACACCTTGGCATTTTTGCTATAACTTTTTTTCTACAATGTTTCAAAAGGAACGGCTTGGAGGATAGTTAGTAGATGGATCAAGGTATGCTGGGTTCAAACTTCATCTCCCGAGGCCTTATGATTTCAGAGATACATCATGTACAATATAGGGTTATGGAATCGTTCTGAACTGAGTCATTGAGGAATTTTCGCTATAAAAAATTTTCTATAACATTTCATACCCTGAGCTCCAAGGGATATTTGCATAAATTAGTAAGGTATCTATGGTAAAAATTTCAGCTTCTAGGTCATCTAAAATTTGTAGATACACCCTGTGTAAGATAGGGTATCTGACTAGTCCTATTGACTAGTCTCAAGAAGGTGTTCTAGGTAAAACAATAATAACTTCTTCCTAGAGTATCCAAATCACATGGGATAGTTGCATTAGACCATGGACAATCTTTAGTATTTCGGGTGTGAGTTTCAGAATTTTATATCAATTATTTTGTGTGGGGCACACTATACAAGTGAGATCTCCTGGAAAGAACAAAAATCAGTAAGTTGTGGGGAAGTTACCATAAATTCCACTTGGCACATCCAATTTTGATCAGACCTGTGGCATTGTAGAGAAGAAATATCGAAGAAATACATAAAAGAAATTTTCATACCCATAAGGGCCGAAACTTGGGAGATACAAAAAAAGAAATATTGTCTAGCAGAACCACCTCAAAATCAAGGTTCAAAAGTGATACTTGGCCAACATTCCACCCAAAAAGGGAACTTCTACACCAAATAAGCCTCCAGAAAATCCTACTTGGACTCTTGATGAAGGTGAAGAAATGCATAGGGACATAAATGAACTACAAAAAAAGATGGATTCAATGGAATCTAAGTTGGATACTAACATGGATTCAATGGAAGCTAAGTTGGATACTAAGATAGATGGTTTAAAGGGGAGATCATGGAAGTATTGAAAATTTTCGTAACAGAGAAGACACCTGAAAGTGAAAATGCATCCCATGAAATTCATGATGAGTACACAAGGAAGGTGAATCAAGAATGGAGAAACTCCAACTTTGGTTTGAAGACCAA
>ML792843.1:59754-83518 GCA_009831015.1 Picea engelmannii | reverse complement strand
TGACCAAGTACGCACACTTTTGTGCACTCTCTCATCCCTTCAAAGCTAGTACAGTTGCCACCGCATTCATGGAGACAGTTCAAAAGCTACATGGCAGCCCAAAGATTATTGTAAGTGACAAAGATCCCATCTTCACTGGACATCCCAAAGTACTATGGCCCTTATGAGATTATTGTAAGTGACAAAGATCTTATCCCAAAGTACTATGGACCTTATAAGGTGTTGCAAAAGATTGGTACTATGGCATACAAATTGGAGCTACTTGCATCTTCATGAGTACACCTAGTTTTCCATGTTTCATGCTTAAAGAAGGTTATAGGTGACAAGATCCCAGTTCAAAATATATTTCCAGAACTTGACGAGGAAGGAAAAATCATATTGGATCCTGAAGCCATCACTGACAGAAGAATTCACCAACTGAGGAGTAGATCCATTTCAGAGTATCTCATTAAATGGAGGAAACTATCAGCTGAAGATTCCACTTGGGAAGATGAGTCTTTTATACAGAAGCATCCAGAGTTACTCAAGCGTTGTGGACAACAGTTGTCTCAAGGGGAGGGGCATGTTAAGCCCTAATATTGGCTCATTACCCCTTAATTGGGGCATATTAGATTAGTAATGTTATTTTATTTATGTTAGCTTTAGGACATTAGTTGTAATTATACCTCCTAGTCTCCTATATAGACCAAGGAGACATTTTCATTTTGAATCATCTTGTACTTGAACATTTAAGTGGGGTAAAAGGAGGTTGCCCCCTCGAAGAGGCTTATTATTTGAAATTCTCTCTTTTTCAAGGCGTTGAGTACCTTTTTTGAGGATTTTCTATGCTATATTGATATTTGGTTCTTAACAAAAACAGGAACATAAACAACTTTGAAATTCATACACAAAAGGGTTATCCAAGAAGGCCTAGTGAAACAAAGAGAAGAAGTTACAAGAGGTTTGAATCTTTGAGCGCTGAAGTGGAATGATAAAAATGTAACAAATTTGTACACATGGCCAAATATTGCAGAATAAAGTCCCTCCTAGAGATCCACAACAAAATAACAACAGTCACAGACATGAACCTCAAAAAAAGACATGGATAAGAAAGCAGAATTAGTATAGCAATGAAGAATGCACACTCGCTCTACAAGCTAAGAAGAAGAAAGGTGGTTGGTATGTTGGAAGTAGCTGTTCAAAACACATGACAAGTGATAGAGATGGGTTTTTTACATTAATAAAGGAAAGAGATGGATCAGTCTCCTTCGGAAATGATGATTCGACAAAAATCATTGGAAAAGGCACACTCAGAATTGGGAACAAGAATACAAACACAGAAAATGTTCTACTAGTAGAAGATATGAAACATAATCTTCTAAGTGTGAGTCAAATGTGTGACCAAGGTAATAAAGTTACTTTCGATTCACAAAAGTGTGAGATAAGAAAAGAAGGTCCAGGAAAAATGATTGCTACCGCTGCAAGAACTTCAAGCAACACATATGTGTTAAGTGAAATTGGAAATGAAAAATGTTGTCTAGGAAAGGAAGATGAAAGTTGGCTATGGCACAGAAGAATGGTCACATACATTTTGATAACCTTGTCAAAGTCAACCAAAGAGAAGCATCCAGAGAAATGTCCTAGATCACGAAACCAACCAACACTTTATGCAAGCATTGTCAACAAGGAAAGCAAACAAAGACTAGGTTCAAATCAAAGGAATATTCAACGACAAGACCACTGGAAATTGTGGACACTCATCTAGTTGGACCAACTACAACAAAGGGTTTAAAAGGTGATAAATACTTTATGTTATTAGTTGATGATTATAAAAGAATGACTGTAGTTTTCTTTCTCAAGAATAAGTCAAAAGCTTTTGAAAAATTTAAGATCTACAAGGAAATGGTTGAAAATGAAATGGATTCAAAAATCAAATGCTTGAGATCTAATAATAGAAGAGAGTTCACTTCAAAGGAATTTATGGACTACTGCATAAGTCATGGAATAAAAAGGAAATTCTTCGTTGCTAGGACACCTCAATAGAATGGAGTTGTTGAAAGAAAGAACAAGATAGTACAGGAAATGGCTTGAACAATGCTAATGGATTCCAAATTGACAGATATATTTTGGACACAGGCAGTGCATACAATAGTTCACATTCAAAACACAGTAATGTTAAGAAACAACACTGACAAAACTCCCCATGAGCTATGGAAAGGAAGACTAGAAAATGTGAAACACGTCATAGTTTTTAGAAGAAAATGCTACATCAAAAGAGAATATGGAAAAATGGGAAAGTTTGAGTCTTGTGTGGACAAAGGAGTACTTGTTGGTTACTCAAGTAGAAGGAAAGAATAAAAGTGTTACATTCTGAGATTGAACAAAGTGTTGGAAAGAATCAACATAACAATTGATGAAACATGCATACCAGAATCAAAGGAAAAAGAAAATGAATCAATGGAACAACCTTTTGAAGAAGAAGTAGAAGATGAAAAAGATGTATAAGAGGAAGATGAAGAGAATCCGATAGAAACAGAAGAGTAAGTTCAACAAGTGTCTCCAAAGACACCTAGAAGACGAGTACCAAAGAATCATCTTTCAGATCAGATTATCGGAAACAAAGATGCAAGAGTTGAGACTAGAAGAAGAATCTGTTCACTATAACAAACACACCTAGCACTCTTATCTATAGTTGAACCAAATTGTTTTGAAGAAGCCAACAAGGATGAATTTTGGAATAAGACCTTGGATGAAGAATTGGATCAAATAGAGAAAAATGACACTTGGGAATTGGTTCCAAGACCAAAGGATAAGAATGTGATCAACACAAAGTGGGTATACATGAATAAATTGAATGAATATGGACATGTTACAAGGAACAAAGCTACATTGGTATGTAAAGGATATGCATAGGTTGAAAGAATCGAATTTCAAGAGACATTTTCCCCAGTTGCCATAATGGAAGAAATCTAATTTCTTTTATCTTATGCATGCTCCAAAAATATTAAAGTGTATCAAATGGAAGTAAAATCATCTTTTCTGAATGGGGAACTTGAAGAAGAAGTCTACATTGAATAACCAGAAAGATTTTAGTTTTCAGAGAATGCAGACTATGTGTGCAAATTAAAGAAGGCCTTGTATGGTCTAAAATAGGATCCTAGAGCACGGTACTCTAGACTGGATAAATGTCTACAATAGGCGGGGTTTACAAAAGGAAGTGAAGACAACAACCTCTACATCAAGGTAAGTCAAGGTAATATTTTATTAATTGAAGTTTATGTTGATGATATTATTTTTGGTAGTGATGACGACAGGTTAATCCAGAAATTTGCAAAGGATATGCAGAATGAATTTGAAATGTCATTACTTGGAGAACTATCCTTCTTTCTGGGACTTCAGATACGCCAAAGTAACCAAGGAATTTTTATTTCTCAAACCAAGTATATTAGATAAATGCTAAAGAGGTTCGGAATGGAATATTGCAAACCAGTTATCACTCCCATGCAAACCAGTTGTAAGTTGAGGAAATATGATGATTCAAAGTCTACAGATCAGAGGAAATATAGGTCAATGATTGACAACCTACTATATGTAGCAACATCCAGACCAGATGTAATGCAAATAGTTGGAAATGTGACATGATTTCAAGCAGCACTAAAGGAATCACATGTATTAGCAGTGAAGATCATTTTCAGATATCTCAAAGGAACATAAGAGTTTGGATTATGGTATCCAAAAGGAAAGGATCCATCACTTATTGCCTACACAGATGCAGATTGGGCAGGTTGTATTGAAGAGGGATGAAGCACTAGTGGAGAAGAATTCTACTTGGGTGAGTGTTTAGTATCATGGCTAAGCAAGAAAAAATCATCAATATCTCTATCTACAACTAAGGTAGAGTATATTGCAACACCAACATGCTATACACAGGTTCTTTGAATGAAACAAACTCTGACAGATATACAGGTTGAGTATGAAGATCCCATTCCAATATATTGTGATAATACAAGAACCATTAGTATCTCAAATAACCCATTGATGCACTCCAAGATGAAGCACATTCCAATCAAGTATCACTTTCTACATGAACAGGTTGCATAAAAGAACATCCGAGTTGAGTATGTGGGCACAGAAGAACAAGTGGCAGACTTCTTTACAAAACCACTTCAACTGGAATATTTTGAGTATCTTCATTAAAGACTTGGAGTTATTTCTACTCCAAAATGAATGATTTTGAATTGTTATCTTATATGTCTTATATGTACATGATGAAGCACCATAAAGAGGATAGTTCAGTTAGGGGGAGAAACCCCCGATGGAAATATACCTTTTCCATTAATGACAAAGGGGGAGAGATTTATCAAATGCAGATGATAGAGGCATCATTCAAGGGGGAGAAATGGTCACAAAGATGCAGAGGAAAGTGGCATGGTTCTAGGGGGATATTGAGTGATATGAATTCAGTATTGCATGAAATGATTCCAGTATTTCATCAGAGTGTTGCCATCAATGCCAAAGGGGGAGATTGTTGATTAAGGTTGGTTGTCATTGATGTCAACCCTTGAAGAAAGCCCAGTGGCACAAAGGTTTGGGTAATGGACCCAAGTTTGTTTGATGTAAATATGAATCGTTATTTACTTGTCATGGTTTATAATAAGTACAAATGGATGAACTCCAAAGTGGTCCCCTTATGATGAAATCCCTCATGGGAAGAAGCTTTGCAGATTGAGTTATCCTATAAGTATGGTTAGAGAACCCATGCTTATTTGTGGAATAATGAGATGAAGGTCATTTAATTGATCAATGAAACTATCCTATATGGATAGTTCGTTTCATACCATTTTCGGTGGTATGTGGAACGTCACATAACTCCTCACGGTTAGAGAGTTATGGCCATGAGAAGTTGGAGAACCGATGTTTGGGTAATGGAACCAAGTTTAGTTGATGGATAACAATATAAGTTTTGATATATTTTAAGGTAATACTATTCTACATGGATAGTATATGTCATGCCATTTCTAGTGGTATGCGGAACGTCACATAACTCCTCACGGTTTGAGAGTTATGGCCTTACGAAGTTGGAGGACCCTCATATGCCATCTAGAAGCCCCAAAAGGTCAAAGTAGTCAAAGTGGTTTAAGAGATTTTAGAAGGTAAATAATAAAGTGAAGTGATGAGTGTACTATAATTCAAAGTGAATACAAAATAAATTATTTAAATAATAAATGTAATGGAGAAATTAGAAGTGGGTTAACCCTAAAATAAGGAAAGTGGGCAAAGTGACCTAGAAGATGTTTTTAAGGAAGCTACTTGGAGAGTATAAATAAGAGGAAATGCTCTCTCATTTTATATCACACTTGAGAATATTGAATATCTATAGGTTTCTGAGGTAAACAAATAATATATAAGACAAATTTTTTGGGGAATATGAAGAAAAGAAGGCCAAAATTCAAGGAAAGATAAATTCTTTTGATGATGCTTTCTAAGGTATGTTATTTACAGGTCATCTCACCATTTTCGAAATAATTTTTTTTCTAGAATGATTCTGACTGAAAAATTGCAATAAAATTAAGGAAACATATCCAAGTATCTGTGGTAAAAAATTCATCTTGTGGATCATTTTATTTTTTGAGTTACACTCCGTGGGAAATATGGTTTGTGGCTAGTCCTGAAACTAGTCTAAAACACGTGTTTCGAGTAAAAACGTCATAAATTGTTCATAGAAGATCCAAATTCAATAAGAAAAAATGGTTTGGTTAGAGTACATTCTGTAGTATGGTTTATAATAGTTTCATATTGATTCAACAAATATTCCGTGCGGGGCATGCTCTACAAGGTCGCTCTCTAGAATAAGCCAGAATTCAACAAGGTATGCCATTTTTTATATAAGTCCTTTTATGAGAGGTTCCAAGTAGTGACACCTGGAGGAATTGCATAAAACACACTGAAGAACATTGTTTATTAGTTTCAGATCTTTATTCATTACAGGTACACAGTTATTATTATTTCAAGTTAGGGTTGTTGACTAATCCAAAACTAGTCATGTGAGACTAAAGAAAAGTTTGATGACAATGCTAGTCTCTTGTTGTTAAAGTTAAGGAAGGATTGCAGGTATGTGATCATATACACTAGTTCTATTACATACTTAAAAGTCATATTTGGATGATGAAATTGATGAGGGCTTTAAGTACATGGTTGAGAAAAGTAGTTGATGAGTTGGCACATACATGAGGTGTAAGTTGATCATGTTGGTACATATTGATGAGTCATAGTTGATGAGTAATTGACACATGATTGGTACATACTGGGTACATGGTTGGTTACACTTGTTTATGGTACAAGTTGATTACATGTTGTTTGGTATAGGTTGGTGCATGGTTGATGCACTTTTTTATGGTACAAGTTGATTATAGGTTGAGGTACAGGTTGATGCATGTTTCAGGTTTATTGGTACAATTTTACAACGGTATATCTCATAGTGATAGTGTGACAGTAGTCCCATCATTCTACTACTACTTCAGGGCAGTTGGACGGGGCAAGGAAAAGTGGTTGTAGCCACCTTCTGGTTGCAGCCGGAGAACATAGGGGGTTGTAGCCTCCTTCTAGTTGTAGCTAGAGAATTGGGGAGTTGGATCTTCCCTCAGGTTGTAGCCTGAGAAACTAGGGTGTTGGAGCCTCCTTCCAGTTGAATCTGGAAAACAAAGGAAGTTTGTGCTTCCAATGAATGTAATTCTTCAGGACTTATAAGAAAAATCATTTCGTGGTTTTCTCCCTCTTTGGGTTTCCACGTAAAACATTGGTGTACTGTGTATGTGTATGATTGTTCATTTGTTCATTGCTCATTATTGGATGATAATTCTATATTGATATAACACTTGGATTATTTGGTTTAAAAAGGATTATAATTTCTCTATTACTGATTCACTCCCCCTCTCTGTAATCCAACACACTTCTTTTTGTACTACTTTATAATTGTGAGTTCTACACTTCTGGGGTTGGTTGAAGCCTCACAAACTCTCTAGAAGAATACAGGTGGTCTCTCTCCTAATCCAACTGGATTATTTTGTATTTTTTCATGTCAGAACATCTTGTTGTACTTCTAGGGATGTTTTGGGACCCTAAACATTGTTTTTTTGAATCACCACAGTTCGATTGTGGACAAAGACAAAGTTTGATTGCAGAATGTGTAGTTCTATAAAATACCTTTCCAATGGGATATCACGTGCATAAAACAAAGGTAATATGAAAAATTTATGGCCCTAGGAAGTTGAGGTACCAAACTACACCAACTTACCTATAGGGCCCACATAACGTTTGGTGTTTCACCTTCTAGGGTTAGGTTTTTGGATTTCTAGGGTTTTGGAATTCATTAGTAATATCAAAAAGGCCTATGAAGCTTCATTTTGATCCATTCTTCTCAAACAGATGCGTGTAGCAGCCACATCTCTTCTGAGAGATATCTACCAACATTCGAGCAAGTTTCAGTTCTGTAGTTTTACAATTTCAACTTATTTCATTATTTAATATAAGATATTGTTCACTAGATATTTGTGTTATTCTTCTTATCTCTGTTTTTATTGTATTTATTTAGTTAATCAGTTCATTCCACCCCTAAATATGGATTAGAAGTCTCTTGGTGTATGTGTCCTAAATTCCGCACCTTCAACAAATTCACCATCGAAGACAAATTTCCCATTCCTGTCATTGATGACCTCTTGGATGAATTGAGTGGTGCCGAATTCTTTACTAAGCTTGATCTTTGTTCTGGATACCACCAGATATGTATTAACAAGGTAGACATTCCTAATACTTCATTTCAAACTCATGAGGGCCACTATGAGTTTTTGGTCATGCCCTCTAGCTTGTGTAATGCTCCCTCCACTATCCAAAGCATCATGAATCATGTCTTCCCTCCCTTTCTCTGTTATTTTGTCTTATTTTTCTTTGATGATATTGTTGATTAATTGGGTTGGTTGTCATTGATGTCAACCCTTGAAGCATGATGGACCATTGCAACATGTTTCTATTTTAGGTCAGTGTAATTCATGAATGAATGATATACCTTTTTCTAGAATGAATTAGGAGTAGTTTGTGTTTTTCTTTAAGGTGGTAAAACCTATCATAATTAAGTTATTAATCATTTCTGTTGTAGATAAAGACACTGTAAAGGAAACACCATAGACATGAGTGAAGGTAGAAGACACGGCTCTTTGTAAATGTGGACCACCCATTCATAACTATTATACTATTATTCAAGTAAAATTATCCAACTGTGGTCTGTAAAGGGACAAACTTTCACTTAGTTCCAATGCTTGTTGTTTGTAAAGGGAAAGAATTTCACTCATTTCCAATGATTTTATATTTTAGGCCACTTTTTCCTCGAGTTCAATGACCAAGTATTACCTTAATTACAATTTAACCTCTTACCCAGAAGAACTTGTTATGATTAACATAATATTTTTTTTACTATATATTTTAAATATTTGTTTTTATTGTAATTTTTTTAAAGCTTGAAAATGTGTAAAGTGTTATGAACCATGATTATTTTACTTGTTATTTGGATATATTTTTGGGCTTATTCACTTCATATGGGTGGGAGAAGTGAATTTTAAATATAATATTTTTTTATTAACATAAATGTCAAATGGAAGCTACAATAAAATAGTATCCAAAAATTACAATGAAATAGATGGTTGTGATATTGTTTTGGTTGCTTCCTAACCTGAAGCCATGGGGGAACCTTGAGGTAGTGGTCGAATGTGAGTTTTCACTTAGATATATTATATTAATTGGTATCGTAACCCATGAACACATAAGTGGATCAAATTCCACTCCCATGTCCTTGAAATTTAAAGTCAAATCTCGCTAGTGCAATTAGATTTTGAGGGTTTCATTCTGTAAGGCAGCCAAGGTTCAAAACTTGTAGTAGATGAGAGGAGATGCCCAAAAAAATCTAGCTATGTTAAGGGTTGGTGTGGTCCATGTCGAGTGTGATCCATGGATGATTTTGAGAACTTTTATGCCCCTGGGTCGTGGTTTCTTAGACCAAAGGCTAGTTCCGCAGGTAATGGACACGCTAACCAAAAAAATGATATTGTTTTAGTTGCTAAGGCCCCATCATGATGAATACCATTCTCAGGGTCCTTCGAATCAAATTTTCAATAGGTTTGATCCTCGGACTTGTGGATTCTTTGGCCCATGAAATGGACTTAAACAAGTCCATAACAACAATAAAACTACTCAATACCACCCTTCTCAAATGCACTCAAACTTACAATGGAATTTTGTTGTAGATCTCGACCCCCATGAAGTTCATAGGAACTTCACTCATTCATTTCACCCTTGATTGTTTAGGTTCGTTGATCCGAGTGTTTAAAATTTGATTGGTCTCTTCCTCTGATATTTGATGACTGTCAATCCTCCAAATAAAAGAGTGGACCGATTTATTCCTCCATGATATAGGTTAAACATCAAATCACCATTGATGCTCCTATGATCGATGATGGATCTTATTTCTACTAAAATGTGGTGCACTTTGCTGGAATATGTGCTTCCTCTCACTCTGACCTACAACTATTGATTTGTGGCCTCTCCTTTCACACCGCACATACTCATGAGTTCATGACATTTAATAGAGACTGCACACACAATAATAGGAACCCAAATACAATAAAATACATCATTTTCATTAAGAATCGAGCTCGATGTTACATAAAAGGGAACCTTTAGGCCATGGATGCTCTCAGCCTAATTTACATTGTGACCAGCCTCCCTTCTATGCCCACATTATACATATAAATAATAAAGACTAGATCAATTGGATATGATCTACTCCAATCACTAAAATCTCTCAGGAATATCAAAACAAACCCTATAATTTATAACATTTGAGGAAATGACGTCCTCTTGGCCATGTTTGCCTCCTAGAAGGTTATGAAATTTTAACTTTGATTTGGGGGGTGGTATATGCGCTTGCATCAAACTCCTAGGGTATAAAATATTCATGATCTCCTGATCATGAGTCATCATTGTTGCACCATATTCAACATCTGGTCTTTTTTCCCCTCATGTATCATTGATCTTCTCCATGCTCAATAGTGAGACACAACCAAGCCTTTCCTCTGTATAAAGCCTCCGCACCTACTGCCCAATATCTCATCAATCGTTTTCTTGAGCTTGACCTTTTGTTATTACTATTTCTCTCCTATGGAACCTTCTGAGCACTCCTTGCTCATCTTCGACTTATGTATCTTCCCACTCTTCATGCATAGAAATATTTCTCTACTTTGATACCACTTGATGAAAACCATTCTAGGGGACCTTCGAATTGAATTTTCAATAGGTTCGATCCTTGGACCTGTGGGTTATTTGTCCCAAAAAATGGACTTAAATGAGTCCATAGTATTAATAAAACTATTCAATATCCCCCTTCTCAAATGCACTCAATGTTACAATGACATTATGTTCCAGATCGTGACCCCCGTGAAGTTCATAGGAACTTCACTCATTCACTTATCCTTTGATTGTTTGGGTCCATCAATCTGGGGGCTTAAACTTTGATTGGTCTTTGCCTTTGATCTCTTATGAATTTATATCCTCTAAACAAAAGAGTAGAAAAATTTCTTCCTCCACAATATAGGTTAAACGTCATATTAGCATCGATCCTCCTATGAACAATGATGGATATTCTTTCTACTAAAATGTGGCACTTCACTGGAATACATGCATCCTCTCACTCCGATATACAATTACTGATTTGTGGCCTCTCCTTTCACAATGAACATACTCATGCGTTCATGACATTTAATAGAGATTACACACATAATAATAGAAACCCAGATAAAATAAAATACAAATTTTTCATTAAGAATCGAGCTCAATGTTACACAAAAGGACACTTTCAAACCCTTTCCACTCTCAGACTAATTTACATTGTCACTGGCCTCCCTTATTTTGATGAAGACCATTTTTTGGGATCACTAAGATATATATCCTCGAACCTATGGGTTATCCATACCCTCACAAAATTCAATACAACTACTGGCAACAAATAAAATCCAATAATCCCTTTCTATGCTCACCCTAAAATTGCAAAGACTTCCATATGGATATGAAACTATTGAACCAAAGCTCATAGTATCGAGTGTTTAAATCCCCATAGACAATCCAAATTTTCTTGTTGTAGTGTCTTCGTCGACCTCCAATGATGTGGGTCACTCTGAGTAATTCGGCTCCGAGAAAAATAGAAACCAGTTTGAAAATTCAAACTTCGAGACACTGGAAATACTCCGATGTGCTAGTACCACTCCGACTGGTCGGCTCCGATAAAAACCACCACGTGTTCCTCCTAGATCTGTCGATATGGGTCACTCTGAACAGATCGTTGCCATTGGTCGGGGTATTTCTTGAACTGTGTCTTTTGAATGTATATAACTCTGATAGTCATCAAACTCTCTGCCTCCACGATATTATTTAGACCTTAGATCACCATCGATCATTTCAGTGATCAACGATTGATCTTCCTCCTTGATATATTGTGAATTCCCTACACCATTCAACCCCTACAACACATGCTCTCGTTGTGCACCAAACCCACATTCTCATTCTTCACTCACACATATTCATACATTTAGATGTACGCACTTACACAAAGGTTACTTATACAAGATTAACGTAAAAAAATATCAGAGCACAAGGATATATAAAATACACAATTTTATTAATATTGAGATCAACCAATAAAATAGGACCTCTTTGGTCTAGACCACCCTCTTACATTGATTTACATTGTTCCATGAATTCTCTTGTCTCATTGTTTCTGCAGGTTTACATTTATAAGAATAAATACAACAAGGATCAGATCATTTCAGATTTGATCTATCCTTAACCAATCACTAATATCTCTCGGAATATAAAAAAAACCCTATTGTTTACATAAAATATGAGGAAACATGCCTCTTATCCATGTTACACCTTCTTGGAGGATCAAGATTTCAAATCTAATTTGGGGGGTCAATGCACCTACATCAAACTCCTAGGCTAGAAAATATTCATGATCTCCTGATCATGTGTCTTCATTACTACTTTCCATCACCAACACCTAGTCTTAGTTTTTCTCATGCACCACTCCATCATAAAGTTGAGCTTCTCCTCATGCTCAACAATGAACTACAACCAAGCCTTTCTTTTGTAGCAAGCCTCCGCACCTACTATCTAATACCTCAAAAATATTTCTCCTGAGCTTGATCTTTTGGTATCATTGGTTCTTTCCTCTAGAAACTTCTAAGAATCCTTTACTCTTCTTTGGCTTCTGCATCTATCCACTCACACATAGAAAATATTTCCCTTCTCTGATACCACTTGATGATGGCCTACCAAGTCTAAATTCATCAGGAATAAAGTTAGAATAACTCTATTGGCAACGTTAGCATTTTAGTTGTTCTCACACTCTGAAATCAGACTCAAGGTCCTCCGCTAATAGAGTCTTTCACTCTGATACCACTTGATGAAGACCAATTATAAGGGTCACGAATGTAACATCCCTGACCACCCAGGTCGAGCCATGTTACTCCAGAGAATGCTTTTGTGCTTTGACACCACATTGTAGCATCCCCAACATCCAACTGGGCTATGCCACATAAATATTTTGATCTGTAATGCAATTAAAAGCATATACACACAGAGACTCTTGTAGAACTTTATATATAAAATGTAAACAGATGAATACATATTGTAAATGAATAGGATCATACGGAAATGACAGTAAGCATATACATGAAATTAACCTAAATATAACACATAAATAATAATGCATCATATAAATTAACACACAATTGACACTTATCTTGGTAATAATATCACCAAATGTGTGCATACCTTCCAAAAACCTCTCAGCCTTAGAACACACTGCTCATCACTCTCAACAATGGGTCACCCTCAAGATGGGACGAAACTCCACCCGGGTAAAGGGTTTCCTAACCAAGATGATGTATCATAGAAAATAGGAAAGACTCTGTCACAGGTGCCCACTCAAACTAAAATCCTACAGTCCCTCATTCCCCACATGCCTATATCACCCCAGGAAGTGTGCCCCTTCTCTGCTCAACATTCCTTTGGCTGCCCCACTTCCTTTCCGGGCTTCAACAATGGGCTGAATAGGAAGTCTCTAATCCATGTAGCTACAATTTATCACCTTTGAAAATCAATTCCCAACAGTTCTCTCAACTTGAGAGATTTCTCACGGGCCCGACAACCCACCTCTTCAATATCCCACGGGCTTGACAACCTGCTTCTTCAGTCCATCTCCCAAGCTAACCAGGTACACAAACATGTATGGGTACAGATACAGGATTAGGTACAGTGACAGGAAGGTACAAAGGACAAATGACTAAGTGAGTGAAAGATCATGGAGTGGTTGAATGGATGATTAAATTGTTGGATGAATGGATGAAGGGCCCCCAAAATGAACTAATTTAAAACTATATGTATGCATGTTCCCAACTTGACACTTGTCATGTTGGGAGCTACTTTGGTCCACTTGTCCCCATCCTTAGAACTTAGGATAAAATACTTATCCATACTTTATACTATAAGGAATATTAATATAATATTCCTTTTTGGCTTATCTACCTAGCTTATCCCTTTTCCTTAACTTTTACCCCCCCATTTTCCCCAAATAGTGGATTTTAGTCCCCCATACTCTTTTATCATGGTTGGTCTACGTGCAACGATGTATTTTATATTAGTGATAAGACATATACGAAAATATGCATACTAGCCTTTAGCATCTAGGTTGTCTGGACTAATTCAAAACATAAGCCTCCTAGCTTATAATAATTGGCTCACCAGCCTATAAAACACAAGATATACACAAAGTCTCCTTGGCCTCAAAATCACACGCACTTAAGTTACTACACGTAGTGTTGGCACAGGGGCAGACCTAGGGTTCAACGCTGTAACAACACACCAACACAAACCTAACTGATGACCCTTTTGGAAACACCTACGAAGCAGATGAAGTCTCACCCAAGATAGAGGCAAGGGTGGTTGTAGGACTCCAGTGTCTGCAACCTTAGTTGGGACACAGATCTGTGATTGTAACACTTTAACAAAACATTTAGCAGTTACAGTTTGTTAATATTCAACCTTAGTTTACAGTGCAGCTAAACCCTAACAACAAATCAATGCAGTATTTATACAGATCAAATAAATTCAAGTACTAATCATACCAACATAGATCATATCTAGCATTTATTCACATTATTCAACACTAATATACCATATTAGATATTTCTAAGCATACATCAGTGCACTAAGCATTCAATCACATATACAAGAGAACAATGAAAAAGCACATTGCAAGCACAACACATGATATACGTGGTTCACCCCCACCTCAGGGCTACATCCACCAACTCTTCTTATTTATTTATTTCTATCAATATTCTACATGCACAGAGCCATGATATCTTACTCCACAGAGGACAAGAGATATGCACACCTTGCTAGATGCTCCTTCCCTAAGTTACAACACAAAGCCTTCCAAAGTCTCTTAAAATCACTTGCACTTATCTCTGCAAGTCTCACACAGTATGCACAAAGCAATCACAATTACCCCTTGCACTTAGAAATTAACACTTAGCACTTAGCATCACATACTTGTTCCTCCTTTGATCACATAGATCGAACTCTAGCACTTAGCACACTGGCCGCTTATTACATCTCCTAACTACTTATTTATACATTACAAAATGGGCCTAAACATGGGTAAACTGATGGGTTGACATCCCCATTCCCATTACATAATCCCAAAACCCAAAAATCCCTAAAAAGGGGTCGAAATCTTGCGATCTCTACTTTGACTTGTGATCTGCTTTCAACAGTCTATCGAAGTTCCAAAATTAGGTCAAACATGACCAAGGATCCTCAAAACTTGGTCAAGGGCCAAAAGGCCCCCAATTCTCACTTGTGACTCATCCCGAGTCACTCTGGTCTGGGTAGCTATGCTTCAGAATTCTTGATCTTGGCTCGAGATGCTTCGACTTGTTGTTGCACCAGGGAATCCTACTAGATGAACTCTTGGATGACTGCTTCATTTACAGGTCCCTATAAATGTTGTTTGACTACAACGACTACTTTTTCTAACTCCACACCTTGGCCTTCAATCTCCTCAAACAATTGGCAAGCTTCATCCTACACTGGTTGGAGCCTTTGAGTCACTTCGATGACTTTTCTCTGAATGGTTTGGAATTTCTGTTGAGCAGTGCACTGTTCTTGGGATCGCTTCATCCTTTCAACTATTGACAGGAGCTTCAACTATGCCTGTACTATTTCTTCTTGTTTCTTTTCCTCTTGGAGCTGTGACTATAGTACCTTCAACTCAGTATCTTAAGTGAGTCTCTCAAATTCTATGTGCTACGAGCACTTAGTTGTTTTCATTCTAGAGCGAATTCTCTGATCCTCTTGACTGTGCTTCGGGAATTGGATTCTCTTTGATCTCGAACTTCATGCGGGGTACTTGGCACTGTTCATAGCTCGAGGTCTATGATTCTCTTTTGAATCTGTTGGATAGATTTCACAAGCTCTCTACTTGATGTTCCACTAGGTCTTCCTCCTTTTTCTCTAAGCCTATCATAGATTGAAGTGCTCTACTGACTACTTCTTTTACTCCCACTTGCTCTACAAGCAATTGCTCTTTCTCTTGCTGGACCTACGCTTTTTCTTCTTCAAACTTAGTTTGGAGGGTAGCCTTCTCTTGCTGCATAAATCGACATTGCTCTATGAATAATTTTTGTACTTTCTTTAGGGCCTCTATGGCTTGTTCAGTTTTTTCCTGTGTGTGATGAAGGTGAGCTTTGGTCGCATCAACTAGTCTGCAGAGTTGGGCAGGCTCACCTCCCAACTTAGGTGCTTTTGATGGTGGGGTGTAATGGATATTGTGCGACTGGATTGAAGGGCCTGTTGTACCCCTCTAAGCTTAAACTCTATTCTATCATACATCTCCTCCTTCTTGGCTTCATGTTTCTGCAAGATGTCCTGCGAGGCATCTGCTACAACTGCGATGATAAAGTCGAAGTCATCCACAGTGAGCACAGTCTGCATCTTAGTCAAGGTGGCTCTAGATTTCTTTCAAGAAGTGGGTTTCATGGGAGAAACCTTCCTTTTGTTCAATGGATTAGCCTCATCAGTAGGGTCCCTAGGCGGTGTTACCTCGACTTTCTTTTGTTGGTCCTCTTTGCCATTTTTCTCTTCTACTTCATCATCACCCCCTCATACAGGTGATACTGAAGAAGTTCCTTCCGATGCGCTTCTCAAGTTTTATACCTTTTAAGTATTCTTCCTTCTATTGGGTCCAGGATGATCCTTTGCTTCATGAGTGGTCTTAGGGATGTCGATTAGTTCAGGGTCTGACATTTCTGTGGGGTCTGCAGGGATGAGGAGTTTTGTAGACCAGTCCTTGGTGATATCTTCAAGGTCCTCGTCTGTGAGATTGTAGTACGATTAAAGGTCTTCTTTTTGCCCATCTGCATGCACGGTGATATAAATGAAGTGTCAATATACGTGGAACTTCATGAGGGATCAAAACTGATGCAGGGTGTTCAATGTCATGTGAGGGACAACTTTGATATCCCTCTTTAGTTGGAGATAATAGGTATGAAAGATCGCATTCGACTACCATTGTTTTCCCATATTGCTCGCATACCAGAGCGTGGTGAACTTCACAACAAGCGGCTTGAATGACTCAATGTATGGGAAAGTCTCACCTTCCCACATTTCCCATGTGGTAAATGCGATGAGGATCAGGAGCTAGCTAAAGTGGAACTCATAGCCCTAATCTTGAGCTTCACGGCAGTCTAACTCCAGCTGGTTGACCAAGTACCTCACCCAGTTCATCTGGATTCCTTCTACACATTTCCCAGCTAGGTCAACAACTAATCTTGTGACTTGTGTAGGTCAATTCTTCCTTACTTTCTTCTTTTCGATAAGCTCGCAGGCCAGGTGCACTGTTCCATTCTGTATGGAAGCTACTTTGTAGCCTCAAGTTCCCTTTTCTACATCATCATAATTGTCCTTAATTCTCTGTGCTAGGGCGCGGTCGGAAGCCTTCCCTGGGTAGAAGCCTTGAGGGTCAGGTCCTTGCATGATCAATTCGATGATCGTATGGATCAATGTTGGATTGACTGTGATGCGTCTATATAGCCATAGATAATCGCCATGGTAACATGAGATCAGGATATTAACACATGCGTTAACCTCCTGGTGCCTTCCAAAGTGTGGGATCTTCATCATGTTTAAGAGGGTGGACTGCGCGAGGTTCATAGTCCATGGCTAGGGGATTATTTTCGATTTCTTCCCCTTCGTCTTGGTCAGATATTTGTAAGGAGAAAGCATGTTGTAATTCTTGCAGTCACCTAGGTTGAAGTCGTTGAACTTCAATGTTGCTATCTTATCTTGCTGCATTCTGACTGCATGTATCCCCTTTGAGAGGTATGCAGTAACCATGGTGTAATCATAGTCCCTTGGGACACTGTCATGACTCACAGCACCGACCAGAGGCGGGATGTAGTCGGGTAAGATGGTCGGGATTAACTTCACATTTTCTATATCATCTCTGTGCTTGGTTCTCTTCTCTGCTGCCAATCAGGATGGTATGGATCCACGAGAAGTCGACGAAGAGGCTCGCACTCCTCGTGTCGATGAATCTTGAATTTCTATGGACATCACTCTCTTGGCCATCATATCAATTAAAAAATCCTCAACTAACTTCTCCACAACACTGAACTTGTCCGACATGTATGCTCTCGATTGGAAAACTCGGGTGGATGGATGAGTGCTCAAAGAAATAGAATCAATGTCGATCTTACTAAGCACAACATGGTAGAAATTGGTTCTCTTGTTAGCTTTGATACAATTCGCAAAAGTGTTCTCCGTGCAACAGTTGACGGACTAAGTGGACATGATGTAACATATCTCTCCAATGGATAAGAAGTTTTCCATCAATGCAATTATGTCCATTGCGGCACGGTCCCAATGGTTTGATGGTGATATTTCTGTTCATAACTGTTGTTCTAACTATTCTGGAACGTCGGTCCAATGGTTATAATGCTTCCAACAGTCATATCACTTCACCATGGCGAAGTGCCATTGGGCACTATTCTGATATCCCGACAAAGTTCCAATTTTGCAAACCTTCCTTCCGTGATTTTCCCTCTGGGCCCTTTTGTAACTTTTCAACCTTTTCTCTCTTCTTACTGAGTTTTCTAACCTTCTTCCCGATGATCTTCGTCTCGGTATTCCTCTTTCCATTTTGATTCTTTTCTTCTTTTGGCATAACAATTTTGTGTTGTTGGGATTCTTTCATAGGATTAGAGAGTAATATTGCTTCTCTATATAGGGTAGGTGCTCTACTCGTCTTTGAATCTTATTATTTTCTTTCAACTTTGTGATCCAAGTTTATGGTTCTAAGTAGCTTCGATCTCTTCTCTTGTTCTACAATCAAGTGTGATATCCTCCTGGTCATGAAATCTTTTAATTACTACTTTTCTGTTCTAGGGTCTCCTCTTCTTTTCTTATCGATCCAGGTGGATATCAATGGCCACCCACCTTTTTCAACTAGCTCAAAATAGTGTTCTGGCAATTTTGGCAATTTACTATTTTTAGCAAGTTTTAACTTCCGGGGCCATTTTGAGGGCCTAAATGAAGGTTTTTCTAGATAAAGGTTCTCAATGATAGATGAAGGCATGATTGAGCCCCCAAAATGAATCTCCTCAACGATACCTTTCCAATGAGCTATCATATGCCTAAAACAGAGATCGTATGCAAATGTTATGACCCCGGGAAGTTGATGTACTAACTTACCCAAATGGGGCCCACATGACTTTTGACGTTTCATCTCCTAGGTTTAGGTTTTTGGATGTCTATGGTTTTTGGCATTCCTGTTTATTGTAAAAAGGCCTTCAAAGCCTCATTGTAATCATCTTCTTGCGAATGCGAGTAGTCATCACATCTCTTCTCAGAGATAAGATTCCACCATTCTAGCGAGTCTTTCACTCTGTATTTTTATAGTCTTTGTACATTTCTTTCATTAATAGAAATAGTGTATTACTATATATATATGTTTATGGTTTCATATCTGATGCATTTTTGTTATATTATTGAATATCTGTGATAGCTCTGTGCATTTCTTTATTATATCTCCGATCTCATTTTGTGCCAAAAATAATCCGAATCACTTTTGGTCAGATCTTTCTTGATCAAGGGTTTTCCTAATAACATAGTAAATGGAGAATTGTTCTCAATGAATCTAACAATCTCAAAATTTTCCTTTGTCGAAGCTCCATGAGCACTCATAAATACCCAGGTGAGTCTTCCACATAGGTTTATCAGCTTTCCCCTGAATAATCCCATTCCTCCCAATGAAGGAATCATATCAGGATTTCCTAAAGCTTCCCAATTTCTTTCTGTCATGATGTTTACTAATGTTTCCTCATCCAAAACACAATCTATGTCTAAGTCTCCTATTCTTTCTTCTATGCATTCTTTTTCTTTGAAGATCTCTGATAAGTTGATATCTCTGTTATCATTTAGGGCTTCTTTCATTTGCAGTAGTACAGTCTCTGATTATTTCTGGGGTTCTACCATGGTCTCAGTTTCGTGACCTTCCTCAAGGTTTTCTTGTCTCATATTCATTCTTTCAAGATTATAAATCATTCTAGGGAAATATAAAACTTCATGGTACATATCTTTACAACAAAGACAACTAGGTCTTCTTCTAGGGCATTCTTTAGCAAGATGTTCCGGTCTTCTGCAATTGCAACAAAGGGTTAATCCTCTTTTTTTATTAAATGATCCCCAACAACTCCTGTACTATGCATTAAGATCATAGTAGCTAACCTACAAAAAATTCTTTCTAGGATCCTGCATCCATTTGTTAGTCCAAACATTCTTTCTATGCATAGGAATAACATATCTTTCATTATTTCTATTAGATCTATTCATATCAAACCTTCTCTCTTCTAGATATGCCCTAGTTTTTAGACTAGGATAACATTTATCAAACATACCTAGATCCATACTCTTGAAACAAAAATTTCCACTAATCGTACTTTCAGCAGAGCACAAAGCTTCTAGATCTAAAATTTTTCACTATTCTTACCTTTATCAGAGCACAAAGCTTCAAGATCTTACCTCTTTTCTTCAGATCTGACTTCTCTTCTTAGCATAGAGCTTTATAGTTCAAGTAGAATAATGCACACTAAGGCAACAGATCTACACACAAATATTTCTTTCTTTCATTTAGTTCCCAACAATAACAGTTTCAGGTCCTGACAACGGAACCATTTGTCTGCACAGGGGAAGACCCAGGGTTCAACACTACAACAACATACCAACAAAACCCTAAATACTGGCCCTTTCGACAACACCTGTGAAGAAGATGAAGTCTCACCTGAGGTAGAGGTAGGGGTGGTTGCAGGACTCCAGTTTATGCAACCTTAGCTGGGACACAGATCTGTAATTGTAACACTTTAACATAACACTTAACAATTACAGATTGTTAATATTCAGCCTTAGTTTATAGCGTAGCTAAACCCTAACAAAATATCAGCACAATATTTATACAGATCAAATAGATTCAAGTACTAAGCATACCAAAATAGATCATATCTATCATTTATTCACATTATTCAACACTAAGATACCATATTAGATCAGTCTAAGCATACATCAGTGCACTAAGCATTCAATCATATAGACAAGAGAACAACCACAAAGCACATCGCAAGCACAACGCAGGATATACGTGGTTCACCCCCACCCTAGGGCTACTTCCACCAACTCTTCTTCTTTATTTATTTATGTCAATGTTCTACATGCACAAAGCCATTATATCTTACTCTGCAGAGGACAGGAGATATGTGCACCTCGCTATAGCCTCTTTCCTTGAGTTACAGCACAAATCCTTTCATAGTCTCTTACAATCACTTGCACTTAGCTCTGTAAGTCTCACACAGTATGCACAAAGAAATCACAATTACCACTTGCACTTAGAAATTAACACTTAACACTTAGCATCACATACTTGTCCCTCCTTCGATCACATAGATCAAACTCTAGCACTTGGCACACTAGCCTCTTCTTACATCACCTAGATACTTATTTATACATTACAAAATGGGCCTAAACATGGGTAAACCCATGGGACGACATCCCCATTCCCGTTACATAAGTCCAATACCCAAAAATCCCTAAAAAGGGGTCGAGATTCCATGATATCTGCTTCGACTTGTTCTGCCTTCGACAGCCTATCGAAGTTCCAAAAGTAGGTCAAACATGACCAAGGATCCTCAAAACTTGGTCAAGGGCCAACACATAGTATCCTAGAATGTGCATACTTCATCATTTTACTGCGTAGTTCATGTGCACACTATCCCTGGAAGGTTCATACAAAAATGATGTCAAACAGCTCACCAAATTACATACATTTGTATTTACATGTACAATTGGGTTCGGCCTAGGGGTATTACAAACCCCTCCCCTTATTTATGCACTGTCCTCAGTGCATTATATACACATATAGAACAAAAATTTGAAAAATACTCAAAACAATATGGGTATTCTTCCCGCATTGCATCCTCATGCTCCCAAGTTGTTGGACACACCTACCACACTTAGAGGGGGGGGGGGGTGAATGAGTGTGGAGATCTTTTTCCCAAAACTTCTCTCTTGCACAAAAACTCATCAATTAGCATTCAACATTTATTCATTACCCATTGTTGTCATTTATAACCAGTTAGATGTGATTACATATCAACAACATATATCAACAATATATCATCAACAAGTCATCACCACAATGAACTCAAAGAGCACCAGATGTATGTACAATTTTCTTTTTATTACGGACTACAATCCTTGGGTCAACAATAGCTGAATATAGTACAACTCTGTAAAAGAACCTTCTCTATAATGCAAGACTCAACTTACACCCTCAACATCAACTGAGATGAGGCAAAAATCCTCAACAAATGTCAATCTGTCAATAGGTACGTGACTTGTCAGTAGTGCAGCTTATGTGTGCACGTGCCTTGGCTCACTGTAGCCCACGTGTGCACGTGGCCAGTTTATAATGCAACAAGCGTATGCTTCTGAGAAACTAGGGATTTTCTTTTCTTCACATGCTTAGATCCTCTGAAACCTACAATCACTTTCTATTCTGTCCTCAACTATCCAAACTGACCCACAGCTAGTCACAACACATCCAAGCTCTTCAATAGCTTGCTCATGCTCTACAACAAATCAATATGAATTCTATCTCAATCATTTATAAAAAACTAGTATACCATAGCAATCATGTCACTACTGAATCACAAGAGTGTTGCTCACTCCATTAACCAAATAAACCAAATTGAACCACATCATAGAAGCCATACCAAGAATTCCCTAAGAATTCACAACACATCAAACAATAGTATCCATCAAGACAATAATGTAACCAAACCAGTGTCTCAGTGATATATCTGAGGCCATAGAATGCAGATCTGGAACCTACCTCATCATCCAAGAGCTTGGCACCAGCTCAAACACAAATCTCCATGATTTTATCCACTCCAGGCTCCCTGTAAACAGTCATCCCATGTGTATACTCACCCTATACACATCCAGCCTGCATGTGCATTCACCCTATACACAGACAGTCTGCGTGGACATAAGAAAATAGGGTTTTCTGTGAATCCGAGAATTTTGCCGTCAAGATCTCCAACATTTCCGAAACTTTCATGCATCCCCAATATCCTCCTCTTGCTCTCTTCCTTAGAATATATCTTCAATCATGCTCAAGAGATCCACATCAAGAAGATGCTATCACAAGAAGCTCTCCATCAATACTCGAAACGATATTCACAAGAATCTCTCCATTGATCCACAAAAGGATTCTCATTGAATGTACATTTTACAAGAGATCCTAGCTTCTTATTTATACTTTCATCTTCTAGGTCTCTTAACCCATTTTTAGGTTACTTAACCCATTTCTAGGTCACTTAACCTATTTTCATTATTTTAGGGTTAACCACTTTCCATGAATAAAAAGTTCTCCAATACTTTATCATTTAAATATTCCTTCTTGATTTTGTCACTTCATTTTATCATTTAAATAATCTTTCTTGATTTTGTCACTTTACTTTATCATTTAAATAATGATTTCTTATTTTCAATCACTTTGAATTCTTTGACCTTTTGGGGCTTCAAGCCATCATATGGAGGTCCTTCAACTTCGTAGAGCCATAACTCTCAAACCGTGAGGAGTTATCTAACATTCCACATACCATCGGAAATGGCATGTCAAGCACTATCCATCTAGGATAGTTTCACCAACAACTTCATTTATATTCATCTCATTAATCCACATGCAAGCATGGGCCCTCCAACTGTTCTTCTAGGATAACTCAATCCGTAAAGTGTCTTCTAGTGAGGGCTTTCACCATAAGGGGACCACTTTGGAGTTCATCCATTTGTGCACCTTATCAATTGCATCACCACTGCATCATATATATCAACTATGCATCATGTATCAATGAAAACTCATTGATCCATCTTCATCAATGCATCATATCAATTATCTATCTTTATCAATTGGTTTCCACTTAGACATCTATCATTCTCATCAAGGGCATCATATCAATGATCCATCTTTATCAATTGGTTTCCACTTGGACATCTATCATTCTCATCAAGGGCATCATATCAATGATCCATATTTATCAATTGGTTTCCACTTGGACATCTATCA
>ML792843.1:13950-30849 GCA_009831015.1 Picea engelmannii | reverse complement strand
AATTCAAGTTCTTAGAATAGGTGTGTGTTTTATTCTTAGGATAGCATTCAAATAAAGACTAGACGCTTGCCTACACATACTGTGTATCAGCTCGAAGTATACCAACCCTGGTTTGACAATTTAGTGATTCAGGACACTTAAAAGCTACAATTTAGCAGCCTGACAGACGCCTGCTGGAAGCAGTGGCCATGCCAACGGTATCGAATATTTTATCATAAAAATCATGACTTGCTGATCTTAAAGACTGTTCTTGGTTTACATCTTTTGAAACTTTGCTGAAAAATATAGTAAATGATGATGTTGGTACGATTTTTTGGTTGTTGTTTTAAGTCGAATTTTTCTTTGCTGTCTTGATCTGGATTTATTTCTTTTGACAGAGATAACTGCTTCGCCCAGTATGTCGCCATTGTTGGCAGCCAATTAATTTTTTTTAATTACCTTAAAAAGTTGCCTACACCTATTGTCTTCTAAAAGACAAGTCATCGTCACATTTTGCAACTAGACATTTATCTATTTCTTGCGACAATTGCAATTTGTTTTCAATTCAGTTTTCACAACTGAAAGTGTGAAAACCCTTCCATCTTTATTTGGACTATTATCATCTTCTCATCGATATTCTAGAAAGCACCTACCCTTTGTTTGTTATTTGGCTGGAATGATCTTTTCAAACTATGTCCATTTCATTTTGATTGTGCAAGTCGATTAATAAGTCATTGAGCATGAAAATTTATTGGCTACATTTGATCCTATAAAGGTCATGATTGATTTTGGTCTTACGTGATATGATCCTTATTGTTTTGAGCTCTTGAATTTTGTTGCAATGTTCTAAAAACTTTGAAATATAAACATTTGACTATGCAACAAATGTATTGGTAATATTATAAGTTTGATTTGATATGAAATGGAAATGGTTTGAGTTTTACAAAGGCGCATTGATTAACCTTTTGGATTTCGATTTTATAGTTTGAATCGTTGCTTGGTGCATTGTTTTGTGAGTTTGATTTTACATTGAACAATCATAGTTTCAAACTATACATTGGCATGATTGGATTAACTTTGGTTTAAATGTTTGTTTTTGATACGATGGTGCGTTGGTTAATGTTGGATTTCATGTTGGATTGAACTATACACTTGGCACATGAATGTAACATTTCGTTTTGGTTCTACATTTGATTGATGGCACGTTGATATGGTTATACACCGATTTGGGTTGGCTGATTAATGTGTTTTAAATGTTATGATTACTGATGGAACATCACTTTACCCAGCCATTAATACATTGCATGGAGGTGGTAATCCCACCACCTTTGCATGCATTACATTGATTCATTCCCCTTTGAGCGCTTGCAGCTGTTAAGACCTATCGTTTTCTCCTGCGTTTTGTATTGTTCAAACCAAACCCTACCATGCACAGAAGCCATGGCTCCTGTCGTAAGGGCTGAGCCCAATGGTTGCCAAGATCTGTTGATGTTTGATGGCACTTGTAGCGACTTGGAGAAATTTGGGTGGCTCCCATTCATAAGGAAATTCGATGGTTATAACCCTATCGTGGCTCGACAATTTGTGTTATCATTCGATGGTTGCCGAGCCAAAATTGGAGATGTGAAACTGGAGATTAATGAACAATTTCTAATCTCGGTAGCCAGTCTGCCTGCTACAGGACAGAGGTGGTCGAAGATTTGTAAATTGGAAGATGTCCCGTGGACATTGCTCTTCCAATCTCGAATGGTGAAACCCTGCGACAAAGGATGGCCTACAAAAATGTTAAAACAGCGTTGGAACGACCTACTAATGATAATCAAGCAATTCGTCACCTGTGAGGGAAGGTACGGGTTTGTTTTCTTGTTTCATCTTCGTCTATTGATGATTTTTATGGGTTTTGAACTCAATATGCCACACTACTTGGATAGAAGTCTGTTTAAGATGGCTAAAAGGTTCAAACGCAGCCAGGCCGATACCAGTCTCTTCCATTTGGGGTTAATTAAAATGATTGTGGTTTATGAGTTGGGGTTACGTCGTGACAGTTGGGGTGATTTTCTCAGTCGGAATGGCTTTGAAGACTCAAACCCACCACAGGTTGATAAACCTATGGTGACCGAAAGCAAGCCTACCCCTGTGCCTTACAGCATTTTTCTACCCAAACCTCTACCTGACCCACCTACAAACCTGCCCATGTCTGTGACCAAACAGGTCGAAATTTCTAAGACTACAGTCAATCGGCCTAAAGCTAAAGCTAATGCTAATTCTAAAGGCAAGAAAAATGCTCGGTTAATCTCTTGCATGGCGAGAAATAAATCGAAACCCTCTGCCAACCCTGAGCCTATCGTGGTCAGTGAAAATTTTGATTCAGAGGTTGAACATTTTCTCGCAAATGAGTATCCTTACTCAGAAGGCTTGTGTAACAAACCTCCTTATGATTTTGTCAAGAATTTACCACCTTGTCTGTGGGATGATCCTAATTTTCCTGGCATTGAACTACCTCGTGGAACCCTCGGTGACTCATCGAAACCCTCTGTTACTCAATCAGCTATTCCACCATGCGATCAATGTGGTTTATGGTTGGAGAGGTACTACCTAGACGTGTCGATGTTGAAATCAAGAATCCATGCTTTGGAAGACCAAGTGGCAAAACTCACCAGTCAGAACATCAAAGGGAAACCCACTGATAAAAAGCAATGAACTACTGGTTCAATTCTGTTCAAAATTGTCGAGTCGGCTACAACAATTGTTAATTTGAAATTGAAATAGCCTCAGCAACCGCGTTGGTATAACTTTCACCCATTTATATGGCACATTCATAAACTCTGTGTACATTATTGACCTGCTCTGTTACATAAACATGCACCGCTGTATATGATTTGTTTTGATAAATCGAATTTTGTTATCGTTTAAGTTTTAGTTGGATTTGGTTTTGATTCTAGTAATCATATTCTGGATTTGAATGTTTTGAATTAGTTACGATTGGATGCTCTGTTGCATATATTATAGGAAAGCCATTTTGCATTTCAAATTTTGAAACACGATTTATGTTTTGATTCGAATTGGTTATGATGCACATAAACGATGGTTGTTCTGTTACAATTTTATCTGAGTATGACTTTGACCAACCCGGATACGATGTGGATTTTGTTTAAAAAAGGGATTTGTTTTATAGTGTGAATTGATACAAATCGTAACAGTCAATTGAAGCCCAACCAGTCAAATTCGTTGTGGCCCGTTGATTAAACTGACCCTGTTATCTTTTTGAATTGGAATAACTATCGATATTCAGTTACGAATGGATTTGTAAAACGGGAATGATTATGCATAGGATGATGAATTGTTCTATAATTGGCTCAGACCCGATTTTGTTCGATTTTTGTCCAGCTTATGGTTATAGATATTGTTGTTACATCCAGCAAATGAAATCTATGGTGATTTTGGTCATTACTGTTACGCATATTTCATTCTGAGTATATCGTAACAACCTTCCCGTATTTGATTACAACATAATGAATCTTATGCATAATCTACAGCTCGCCTATCTTTACTGTTGATTGAAACGACATGAGTTTTATGTATATTGTTACAGCTGTAACAAATCTCTTCAATTGATATCGATTACAATTATGATTTCGATTCTGATTGTATTTTATTACTATTCTGGTCGATTATGGTTTTATTACGATTACATCGT
Organism: Picea engelmannii; assembly: GCA_009831015.1. Lineage (NCBI taxonomy): Eukaryota > Viridiplantae > Streptophyta > Pinopsida > Pinales > Pinaceae > Picea > Picea engelmannii. Next base: position 27,173 of record ML792843.1, on the reverse strand, counting down.
ATCTCATGTGACTCGAATCAATGCTTAATTTTGTTTGATACAAAACAGGCTTGTCAAAGATTGACCATGTTTTATGGTGACTAAAAACAGAGCATTTTGTACTCTGTTTTGATTGCATTTTTTTTATATTGTTTAATTTAAATGATAATTTCACTTGAATTATTAGTAATTCGTTTTGATGATGAAAAGAAAATTAAATTGGATTTGATTTCTTTTAAGATTTTATTTGATTGCTATCTGATCATGTTTGCTATTTTGATTAGCTACAAAATCAGATGATTCTGTAGCTAAGTCTAAGAAGTCAATTTTTTATTGTTTTCTTAATAAAATATCCTTCTAATTTGATCTTTGGGTTCTATTGCAGGTAAATTCGAATTGGCAATAGATATGATGAGCTATTAGGGGATGTTTTACAGATTCTACTTGCATTTTATTTCCTTAGTTTAGATGATTTTGGAATATCTCCCAGATTGTGTAAAACTATTTGAGATTATCCACAAGGAAGTTTTACCTTGTGAAGAAACCTATATATACTTATGATTTTTGTAATAATGATGATCCTCATTCGTGGGAGAACAAGGATATGTAATTCTGATACAAACTAGAGCAAAATTGATGTTTTGTCATAGCTTTTGCTTTCAATATATCAACACTTTGTTTCAAGTTTTGTGTATCACTTTGCTTATGGTTTATGACTACTTTAGCTATCTAAATCAAATGCAAATGATATAATTTTATTATTGTTATCCATATCTTGTCTCTTCCAAATAGATAAAAGACATAACAGTTGTTGATTCATTTTTTGAATGATAGCTTTGTCTTCTTCATAGATTGAGTTGTTATATATAAGTTTTCTGCATAATAGGTTTCCCTTATTGCAGAGATTTATCATCAGAAGATTGTTATGATTTTCTTTTATGTCTCATTTGTCCTGTAAAACACTTCAAGAAGCAGCATAGCTGATCGTTTACGAGAAGCTTAAGGACTAAACGGTGGGAATTTCTTCCTCCAACCAGCTTAAGAAGTCATCATACACAGGGTAGACTTGGAGCATTTCCAGGTCAATTAGTATGTTGTTTGTTGTTTCGATTAAGTAGTTTAATTTAGATATAATCTTAATTAGATTTATATTAGATTGTTTAATTTCAGTAAACATATTAGATTGTTTAATTTCAGTAATGTTTGTTTCCTTTTCATAAATATAAAAATCAAAAAGAGATTCTTGGCTGTCTTAGGGCAGAATATGCATGAGTTTTGCAGGTTTTAAGTAAATCTGTAGGTTGTTCATAGTGTACATTTGTGAATAAGAAATATTGTAGTTGATAATTAGATAGTTGATTTGAGTTATTACAAGAGTAATTTATAGTTTGTAGATAGAATAGTTAGAGTAGTTTGCTTTTAATATATTAGTTCTTTTCTTTGTTTTATTAGTTTCTAGTTTCCTTTAGTTAGATTACTTAGCTCATATCAATTCTCTCTTTGGTTTTCATAGAAGACCTTAGCGTGGCCAACGGAGCCGTTAAACTCGTCAGGGTGGTCCATTCGAAACGGCTTGGGTTATTTAGACAACCACAGACCGGTTCCACTCTCCTAGTTGACGGACGGTCAATTTCGCCCGTCAACACAGATGCACTTGGAAAGAACCTTCTTTCTCCACCTGAATCACATTCCAATCAATAACATGATTATCATTAGGTGTATATTTCTTGAGAAATGATACATGGAATGCATTATGAATAGACATAGATGCAAGCAATGAAATCATATAAGCTACTAGACCAATCCTCTCTAGAATTTCAAATGACCCACAATAGCGAGTTTCCAACTTTGAACAATTTCCCAACTTCAGAGAACTTCTGTTGGCCTTCACTTTCAAGAATACATGGTCCCCAACTTTAAATTCCATGTGAGTTATGCCCTTATTAACATCACTTTTCTGTCTGTCTTGGGAAACCTTTAAATTTTGTTTTATTTTAAACATTTTATCCTCCATTTCCCAAAGTAAATTTGGCCCAATCACTGCTCTATCTGTTGGGTTATCTCAACTTATCAGTGTGTTTCACTTTCTGCCATAAAGTGCCTCAAATTGGCTCATCTTTAGAGATGTTTAGTACCTATTGTTATAAGAAAACTCTACTAAGTGTAGGTTGTCTTCCCATTTTGATGTTTTATCCATCACATACATCCTCAACATATCCTCAACCACTTGATTCACCCTCTCTGTTTGTCGACCTGATTCTGGATGATAATATGTACTAAAATTCAAATTTGTTTTAAATCCATTAAATAATCCTTTTCAAAAATTTGAGGTAAATTTTGGATCTCTGTTAGACAAAATTGTCTTGGGTATAACATGTAATCGATGAATTTATCTCATATAAATATCAACAATATTGGTTTCCTCGTGAGTGAGCTTTATTGGAATAAAATGGACAACTTTAGTAATCTTATCCACCCGTACCATGATATAATCATGTTGCTTGTTTGTTCTGGGAAAATTGGTGATGAAATCCATTGTTACAACTTCCCATTTCCACTCAAGAATGGGTAATGGTAGTAGAAACCTAGTTGGGTGTCTATGTTTAGCCTTCACCTTTTTACATTCCAAACATTTGGCAATAAAATCAACAACTTATTTCTTCATTTATGGCCAATAATATTGGCTTTTGATAGTTGCAACAATTTTCTGATAACCTAGGTGCCCAACATAAGGTACATTATGCATTTCTCTCAATATCAAAATTTTCAATTCTTGGGAATTTGGTACATAAATTATTCCCCTGTACATGAGAATTTCATCATTAACTATCTTACATTCTTCAATTTTCTACTGCAAATTACCTTGCTGTAATTTTGCCACTAATTCCTTGTATTGTAAATATGATTTAGCAACCTCTATAATTTTGTCTTTCAAATCTGATTGGTACATGCTAATGGTTGTAGCATGCAATTCATGCACTCTTCTGCTGAGTGCATCAACCACTTTGTTCTCTTTCCCCTTTATATGATTTATATCAAAGTCATATTCACTTAGAAATTCTAACCATCTGCTTTGCCTAGAATTTAGAGTTGGTTGATCAAATAAATATTTCAAACCATTATGGTCTGTCCTCATCTCAAACATCTTCCCCATGAGGTAGTGTCTCCATTTACTCAAGGCATGAACTATGGTTGCCAACTCCAAATCATGAGTGACATAGTGTCTTTCATGCTCCTTCAACTTCATTGATTCATAACATATAACAAACCCATTTTGACTGAGGACTCCACCAAGTCCTTATTTACATGCATCTATTCATATAATGAAGTATTCATTTGGGTCTGTAATCCTTAATATTGGAGCACTTGTTAATAATTGTTTCAAGTGTTGGAAACTCTATTCACAATCCAATGTCCACTGAAACTTCACACCCTTATTTTGCAGGGAAGTGAATTGGTGTGCAATCTTTGAAAATCCTTCAATAAATCTCCTATAGTAGCTGGCAAGGCCCATAAATGATCTAACCTTTGTCACATTCTTTGGCGCTGACCATTGGTGCCGATGCCTCAATCCGCAGGTCGAAAGTCCCTCATCATCACAGGATCTTTTCTTCCTTCTCGGCCCGAAGAACTCAAATGTTCTTCTATTTCCCTATCGGGAAATATGCACCCACATAACTCTCGCGCAATCCCCTCATCAAAATCGGGAGATCAGACTTTGTGGTATTGCCAGGTCAATAGTCGAACGTTGGATTCTCAAAACCCTGAACCTCGACAATAGTCAACGCTGACCTTTTATTCCTCCTGTCGGGATTTCTGCTATCGCAAATTCACCACTCGCGATGTCAAGAAACTTGCTTTGCCGACTCCCGACTCTCGATATACCGAAACCCTGACGCACATGCAAGTTGACTATTCGACGGTCCTCACTCCATCGACATTTCAGAGTTCTCAATATCGCAAATTCGGATGATATTGTATCGGGACTTCTCGCCACGAAACTCCGATAGCTTGTGCCACCTATCCACCTCACTAACTCCTATGGCTCACACTATTCTCGTACCCGTCGGGATATCGCATATCGCAATATCGCGATTCCTGTTGTAATATTTTGGAGATTCGATCCACGAAACCCTGATGCATGCTATACGTATAGATCCAACGACCCTTGTGGCTCGGATCAACGACTCTGCCCCTCCTGAGCTTTTAGCCTTTAGAGAATATGACTCCATACCTCCCTTTCACCTCCGCAATATCTAACGGCCCTCGGAGTATCGTGAATTCTCCTTGGAAAATATCGACCATCTGTTCTTCCTTGATGATTCTTGCGAATGATAAAGTGCTCCTCTATGAATTTGTCCACTTGCATGCAAAACTTGTGATGCTTCTTATGAAGTTCAAGTCACAGCTTCCCTGCGTTGTCCTTCCACAATCTCAAAAGCCTTATCCCTCCTGATCTTTCTCACGACTTTAAGTCTTCTCATAAACACCTTTTGCATGCACACCTTGTGTCAAATCTTCAACCACGACTAAGTGTTGAAGTCCCCCGACTCTACGCACACCTGTAGCAGCAGTCCTTCAATACTTCACTCAGGCTTGCAACCCTGAGACTTTTACTTGGCCTGCGCACTCCTTGCACGGATCCTGTGTCCAAATGCACCTTTTGGATGAATGAGAATAAAATTTATCTCTATCTGAACCCTCTGTCAACACACTCCTTGCAAACATTTCAACTCCACTCCTTGCAGGAATTCTCTGGCTCAAATAGAAAAACAATTGAAACTCATTCTTTCTCCCTCTCAGATTCCAAACTTAACATGAAATCATACACATAGCATATAAAAGAAAATGTATAACAGGAAGCAAACATTCATGAGCATATCAACATCAATACATAGAGAACAGACACAAAACCATGAATTTGAATCAACCTCTTCTATTAATTCAAATATATGTACATGGGTGTTCTTACACAACTCTCTGCATGCTATTGCTCTTCCTTCTCCAGAATAATATTACAATGCACAATGAGGGTGTCTTTATCCCGTTTCCCTCTTGCGCTCTAAAACTGTCTAATCTAGAATTTAATTCTACCTACCTGCATTAACTCCTATAAATTCCTTCTACCTACTAAGGATGAGAGAAATCTGCTCAAGGTCCATTTACATTATACAAGTGCACCTTCATTAAATCTCCACATTAATGTTCACACATCAAATCCAAGAGAAACTCAAAATTTGTGCTGGCGCTTGTCCAGTTGTCCCTTTCCTTCTGCACTGGCTCGCTTGATGTGAGAGATGCTCCTGCATCATTCTTCGTTGATTAAAACATTTCATGGGATCTTGTCCATGAGCTCGTGCACGGTATGTCCATGCTTCTGTATCTCGGCTTCAGTCTCCCAGCTGACATCTTCAACTGGATGGTTTTTCCACTTGACCAGATACTCGAAGTATTGCTTTTTCCTGGTCCTCTTGCTCACTCTCTTGTCCATTATGCACTCCATCTGCGGCTTATCTACAACTGGCATCTGTTTCATCCACTGGATGACTGGATGCTCACCTCCAGTCCCTATTTCTTCAGCTCTATATGGGTACAAATTTGAGACATTGAATATTGGAGAAATTCCGATCCCATCGGGTAATTCAATCTCATAAGCATTTGTCCCAATTTTCTTCAAGACCCTACATGGCCCGATTTTCTTCATCTTCAGTTTATTATACGTTCCTCTTGGGAACCTTTCTTTCCTCAAATGTGCCAGAACCAGATCACCAAACTCAAACTGAAGTTATCTTCTATGTTGATCTGCTCTTTTCTTATACTCCTAACTTGATTTCAGCAGTCGGTCCTTCACCCGGTGGTGAAGTTCCTTCATTGCCTCTGTGAATTCTTCTACACTAGCGCTTCTAGTTACAGTCTGTTTAGAATCCCTCAGTTCAGAAATTCCTTTCGGCTGCATGCCATAAACAACCTGAAATGGACTCTGTCCTGTGCTCCGATTGACTGAGTCATTGTACGCAAACTCTGCCTACGCTAATATATGGTCCCACTGGTTGTGGTGCTCTGTCACCAAGATTCTCAGCAAGTCTCCCAGACTTTTGTTCACTACTTCTGTTAGCAATATTTCTTGCTAAGGGGTCAAAAGAATGGGTTAAAACCCACTTGTCCAAAGTTTTGGGCGATAATGCGCCCATGGTAAGCAACAAGCACGTCCGGGCGGTCCAGATTTGCGCACACAGATCGACGACGCACAACAATTTTCAAACCCCCCTTGCCTTTCGATCTTTAAGCAAGGGGGGGGCGGGGTCCGAGATCGGGGGTGCAAATCTTCAACGGCCCAGATGAGCGTGCCCAGATCAATGGCGATGAAGACCTTTTCGGAACCCCCCCGCCTTTCTACCTTTAAGCGGAGGGGGGGGGGTCCGAGCTCCCATGTGCAGCTTCTCGATGGCCAGGATCATAGCGCCCAGATCAACGACGCTCGTGTAGTCCCACTCCTCTCAGCTGCCCTATGTTTAACCAGTGTGGGCCCCCTCTCCTGTCATTTCATTCTTCCTTCCACCTTTCCCCTGCTTCCATGTGTCATCCTCTCACCGCTCCCCTACGGTCCTCGTGGCTCTCCTTTCTCACGCCATCTGATCATTTCCTGCCACGCGTCCCGCTCCATTTCGTCATCCATTTCTTACCCAAAGGTGGATTCAGTCTTCTCCCCATCTACCTGGGTGCCCTCCGCCATGGTTCATCCTCTGTCATCCCTCTCCATCATTACTCTCACTCCTCGCCACTTCTTCCACATGCTCCCCAATGCCATCGCTCCTACCATACCCCATGTTCGTCCCTCAAGCTTGTCAGTTGTTCCAGGTGTCAGCACATGAAGTCTCCCCTAGCCCGAGATGTTGAGTTGGCTTGACCGTTATCAATCCCAAGAAGCAGTTATTGAGGCAGTTGAGGGTGGTTAGACATCGTCTCTGCCATAATGGGGACATCCTACAATGAATTAAAAGCACGTCGATTCGCTGATGTAACTGTCAGAAGATCGATCGCGTCTTCCATAAGTTGCATGGTTATTCAAAGATTGTGGCTGCAGAGTGTCAGAAGCCATGCAGACGCAAAGCCTTCAATGCATTTTCTTGGTTCCGCCGTTGTTGTAGTTTTGAGTATATGTAGGCATTTTTGCCATTTTTGTATCTATCGATGGTAGAACTAAGCTCCCGACTGTATAGATTTCAGCCATACTCTGGTTTCCTGGTTATGCTTCTGTGTTTGAGACTTCTTGTTTTATAACAAACAGTTCTCTTTCTTTTCCATCTTTGTTTCATCTTTGCCTGAGGATTCACAGTAGTGCAGCTTGTTGCAATAAAGGATTTGTTGTGGCATTGTCGTGCCCTCTGGTTTTTTGTGTTTGAATGTAAAAGGATTTTGCGTTTGAACGCACTTCTTCTCTAGTCTGTGATGAACCTGATGTTCATCGTGGATCACTGCGCCTTCTTGCATAAGTCTTCTACCCACTCACCCTTTTACTACGACTCACTGTTTGAAGTTTATACAAGACCTCATTCGTTCACGCATGCCGGGTCTGGTTTCTGAGTTGAGATTGTGTTGTTTTGAGTTTCCCTCCATTTGATCAACCTTTAAAACAAAGCGTGACAATTAAATCTGATGGGCTTCGGGCTCTGCTCCTGCTAGCAATCCAGGAGTGACTTCCGAACGCCAACATTTATGGTGCCGTTGTCGGGGACGAAGTTGAATATTTTCCCTGGGCAGAATGACAACGACTAACTGATTTCTGAAGGTGCATCAGATTTTAGAACTTGAAGATTGCTACTGTGCACCTGGCGACTCCACTATAACGACTCCGCTGGGGAGAACCTGTCCTATCAGTCGTGGCTTCGAGAGGCAGACATACGAGGTCGAATCCACATTTGCCTTTGGCCACTTCGAAAGAAGACTTGGAAGAAGTGCACAGAAAGGGAAAGAGAGCAGAAAAAGAAGCTTATGCCGATGAAAAAGGTAATACGCCCTCCTCTTCTGTGAAGACTCCATTTTCTTATTCTCACCTTCCTAGTCATACTTCCTCTGAGGTTTCCCATTTTCTGAACTTTGGGAGTGTTCCTGCTGAGTTTTCCCCTCCTGGTCTAGTATCGGAGGGAGAGATCCTTGTCACTCCCCTCTCAGGAGGTTTCACTACCCCTCCTTTGATTACTACTGCTGCACAGAGAGAAACACTTGCACAATCGAATCCCTTAAACTTCTCTCTGCTTCCCCCGTCATCTCCCGTAAGGACCTCTTTTCCCTCCTCGCCTGTTCACACTCCATCTCCTCCAAGTCCTCCTCCATTCAACATCCCTATGGCTGGTGTTAATCCCCCTCCGAACAGAATGGATGCCATAGTCGCTGCTAGATATGCTCCTTTGATCCTTCCTCAACCTTTGAACCCTCTCCCTGCTGGAGCCTATTTGAAATACATGCCCAAGTTCAGTGGTGAGGGAGATGTCACTGTTGAAGAGCACCTGGCTGCCTTCTATAGCTATGTAGATAACCTGAATATCGAGAATGAAGATGTCTGGATGAGGGTCTTCGTCCAGAGCCTGGATGGTGAAGTTAGGAAGTGGTTCAGGGGGCTGGCCCCTGGATCTATTGTTGGGATTGAGGCTCTAGATAATGTTTTCCTGAGACAATGGGGGGATAGAAAAGATTATATATATTACATGACTGAGTTTGGGTCCCTGAAGAAGCAGGAGGGAGAGTCAGTTTCTGACTTCTCCAAAAGATTCAATAAAATGTATAATAAGATTCCTGCAGAGATAAAGCCTTCTGAAGCCTCTGCTCAAATTTCATATGCTAGTGCATTTGACCCAAATTTTTGTCTCGTATTAAGAGAAATGAGAGCCACCTATTTAGCTCAGATGCAAGATGCAGCTATAGAGGTGGAATCTAACATACTAGCCACAGACAGACTAAGGAACCAGGCTGACACAAATAGAAGAAAAGGGAATTCGGAAGCCTCGGTTTCTGGTTCCAACATCTCCGGCCTGTCAGTTCCCCACCCTCAAGTAAACGAGCTGACCCAGCTGTTGAACGTGCTGAAAGAAGAGATGGAAAGATTAAAGACGGAAAGAAAACAAATAAATAAAGGCCCTCAGCATACCGAGAACAGAGTAGGTTTCAGAAGACCGAACAATTTTTCTCCTCCAACTATGCACAAAGAGAAGGAAAGAGACAAAGATGACCAGAGAGTTCAGGCTCCCTTCCAGAACAATTTCATGACCAATGAAGAGCACGAAGAAGTGGACGAACCTGAGTCAAAGATTCACAGTTTAGAGGTCACTTCCCCTTTTCCCCATCTGACCAAATCAGCATATGAAGAGTCTCTCATGAATGGTCAGCTAAATGAACTCAGCAAAGAAGACAAAGCTGGCAGTGGCCGCGGCAGGTATAACCTGAGATCAGAGAAAAGGGTAGCAGCACCTGAAGTTCCTGAGTCGTCCACTAGAACACAGAAGCCCGCTGACAAGGTACCAAACAACCATAAAGGTAAGAAGGCCCAACCTCTCTCCCCCATCATTCAAATTCATGATCCTGAAATTAGAGAAAATCCAAAGAATATATCTTCCTTTAATTTCGAGCATGAAATTCAAAAGGTCAGAATCCCCGTACCCCTCACTGAGTTAATCAAACATGGGGAATTCAAAAAACGCTTCTCTGACCTATTGAAATCCGAAGCCTCTGGCCTTTCCACAGACTGCATAAACCTCCAAGATGAAAGGCCTGCGGTGATCCTAGGTCCCATGGTGGAAGACAGAGACGGTTCATCCCCCCCCTTCTACATCTCCCTGAATATACATGACAAGGTGCTGCATAATTGTTTAATGGATTCAGGAGCCTCCCACAACCTCATGCCTAAATCCGTCATGGAAGAGCTAGGATTGGAAGTCACCAGAGCCTATCATGACCTCTATTCCTTTGACTCCAGGAGGGTACAATGTTTAGGAGTCATCAAAGACCTGGTGGTTTCCCTATTTCAGCTACCCATGAAAAGTATGGTCATGGATATAGTGGTAGTTGATGTTCCTCCCAAATTTTGCATGCTGTTGTCAAGATCTTGGATTAAGAGACTTGGAGGAATGTTACAGATGGACCTCACATATTCCACCATTCCAGTCTTCAGAGGGGAACATAGAATATTGTACAGAGAGGCCCAGCTATCCTACATTGTCAGCGATGAAACAAACCCCACTAATCATCCCATCTATGCCTTGGACACTGACTTAGGGTCTAGCCTGCTGCAATTCACTGATGAACCTGAGCCCCCCTTCCAGATCAAAAAACAGCTCAGTCCTGATCAGGTGATGCCCCCTCAGACCACCTCTATTTGGAAGATGTTCTTTGATGGAGCTTCTTCCAATATAGGTGCAGGTGCCAGAGTGGTGTTCAAGCCTCCTTCTCAGGAAACCATATCACTGTCATACAAGCTGGAATTTGAAGTCACCAACAATGTGGCAGAATATGAGGCTCTGGTTCTAGGATTAAGGGCTACAAAGGAAATGGGAATCAAGGAGATAGCTGTGTTTGGGGATGCAGAATTAGTTGTCCAGCAGGTCAAAAATGTCTATCAGACCAAGCACCCTCACCTCAAAAATTACAGGAATGAGGTATGGGATTTAATTGATAATTTCTTCCTAGATTTCAACATCACTTTCATTCCACGAGAAGAAAATGTTGTAGCCGACTTTCAAGCCTTCTCATCTAGTCTGTTCGAAGCTCCTGCGCTGTCCACTGACAGATCGAAGGTGGAAATAAGATACAGACCCTCTGTACCGGACAATGTCAAACATTGGAGGGTATTTGAAGATGATCAGGATATTGAGAAATTCCTCCAATTCATCGATGACTTCTCTGCATTGCAAATAGATGAGGACCAAGACCCTGACGAGGAACCTGATCACCACCCTGAGGAGTTGTTGAATAAAGTTGTTGACCATCAGATTATTCAACTGCCAAGCAATCATATACCGCGAGGACTGGTCCCATTAGAAAGACTTTTCGATGGGAATGACGTGGCGATAAAGGGAAGGATTTTGGGTGGTGATGCTGATACGACTGAGTGCAATATAGGCACACCAGAAGAGCCCAAGTTGGTCAAGCTGTCAAAAGGTTTGACTGAAGAGCAGAGGATCAGATATACTAAGTTGTTGAGAGAGTTTGCTGACATGTTCGTGTGGACCTACGAAGACCTCAAGACATATGACATGTCAGTCATTGAGCACAAGATCCCACTGAAGGAGGAGGCTAGACCTTTCAGGCAGAAGCTGAGACAGATAAATCCTACGCTGTTGCCTGTCATGGAGAGGGAGGTAAAAAAACTGTTGGATGCCCAAATCATAGTCCCCTTGAGATACTCCTGATGGGTAGCCAACTTGGTTCCAGTAAGAAAGAAAAGCGGAGAAATCAGACTCTGTGTCGATTTCAGGAACCTGAACAGGAGTTCGAGGAAGGATAATTACCCCCTGCCCAATATGGAACACATATTGCAGAGGGTCACTGGCTCATCCAGGATATCTATGATCGATGGCTTTTCTGGCTATAACCAGATATCAGTCATGCCCAAGGACAGGTAAAAGACGGCTTTCACCACTCCTTGGGGCACATTTATGTATGCCAAGATGCCATTTGGGCTGATGAACGCGGGAGAAACATTTCAATGAGCCATGGACATAGCCTTCATCGGGGAAAAGGATAATTTTGTGGTAATTTACTTAGATGACATAACAGTCTTCTCCAAGACTGACATTGAGCACCACTCCCATTTGAAGAGAGTTTTCCTGAAGTGTCGCCGGTTTGGCCTTTCCCTGAATCCCAAGAAATCGTTGTTTGCTATGCGAGAGGGAAAGTTTCTAGGCCATATAGTCTCAGCAGAGGGAGTGAGAATTGATCCTGACAGGGTAGAAGCAATCCAAGCTCTGTCACTTCCCAGATCCAAGAAGGAGGCCCAAGCATTTTTGGGAAGGATTAATTTCCTGAGGAGGTTTGTCTCAAATTTTGCTGAATTGGTGAAACATATCATAGCCATGCTCAGGAAGGGCCATGAAATAAAATGGACTACTGAATCCAGGAAGTCTTTTGACCAGATAAAGAAAGCATTGACTGAGGCTCCTGTTCTGGCCAGTCCAGATTATTCTAAAGATTTTATGATATTTTCTTTTGCTTCCTTTGACACAGTGGCAGCAGTCCTATTGCAGAAAAATGATCAGGGGAAAGAGAAGCCTATTGCCTTCTTTAGTAAGGTGCTAAGAGATGCAGAGCTCCGCTATGAGATCATGGAGAAACAGGATTATGCTTTAGTGAAATCTCTCAAATCTTTCAGAGTCTATGTCTTACACTCAAATATCATTGCATATGTCCCTTCAACCTCTGTGAAGGACATTCTTATACAACGTGACATAGACGGAAGAAGGGGTAAATGGATTGCCAAGATCCTAGAATTTGATCTAGAAATTAAGCCCACTAAGCTAATAAAGGGGCAGGGTTTGGCCAAGCTCATGGCCGAATCCAATTATAAAGCCTTGGAAATCAATTTGATCCATGAACAAGATGAATCATTCGACAGAGGTTTCCAAGGCACTGTACCACTATCAGCATGCTCCTGGTACAAAGATATCTTGTATTTCCTGCAGGAGTTGAGGCCGCCTGATGGAATGGAAAAAATCAGAGCAAGAGCTTTAAAGCTTAAAGCTGTCAGATATTGTCTTATTGGCCCAGTTCTATACTGGAAAGATCCCCAGGGGATATTACTGATGTGTCTGGACCCACAGCAGGCCCGGAACATTATGAATGATTTCCATAGTGGCCTCTGTGGAGGTCATTATTTTTGGAAAACCACTGCTCACAAGATTCTACGAGCTGGTTATTACTGGCCCACCTTATTTCTTGATGTCTACAGAGAAATCAGAGCTTGCATCAAATGAAAAAAATTCTCAGGAAAGCAGCAGCTCAAATCCCTGCCATTGAAACCTGTGGTGGTCTCAGCTCCCTTTCAGCAGTGGGGACTGGATTTTATCGAGGAAATTCATCCTCCCTCAAGTGGTCAGCACCGATGGATTTTGGCAGCAACTGACTACTTTACTAAATGGATAGAAGTTGTTCCTACCAGAAGCACTTCTCACAAAGTAATCATCAGCTTCCTGGAGGACATCATTGCTAGGTTTGGCTGCCCTAGCAAAATCGTCACTGACAACGCTTCCCCATTT
>ML792842.1:791156-818693 GCA_009831015.1 Picea engelmannii | reverse complement strand
CAGAGGTAAAAAGGTTAATTAATTAATTAAAGTGATTTAATTAATTAATTAAATATTAATAAAATGAAAGTCACTTTGGAGGGAGAAGGTGAGCCAAAAAGTATAAAAGGAAGGCAAGGGCCTCTACTCATCATTCATGTATGTTTTATCTTTGGATTTCTGGCTTTTAGCTAGTGAGCCCAACATTGGGGGTTTTGACTTAACAAACCCTAGAGGACGATTCGATGGTGAAAGATTCCGCCTAGTTTGTCCCAAGCTTGGTCTCGGAGATGCAATACGCTCCCACATCATTCTAGTTCCAGATCTACTCAGTTGTGGGAGGATTCCACATCAGTGACTTGTGCAGATAGAGAGAGGGCGCACTAGTTGGGGGTTTTCAGCAAGGGGGGCACACCATTCTTGGAGAGAGATACATTGCAGGGGATTGGCAAGGCTTTGGAGATTCTATCACCTGGGTTCTTCTTGCAGGGTCTTCACCATCATTCCTAGTTCTTTCTGAGAAAGTTTTATGTCTCAGATTATTTCTTAGAGCAGTGGGACGAATTGAAGAGAAGGAGGGCGTTTTTGAGATTTAAATCTAGTCAGTTTGGAGAGGTTACACTTCAGATTTGACCCTGAGACTTCACCTAGTGACTTGTAGTGTCCCGATCTATATTCCTTGGGAGTTTCAGATTATTTGGAGGCCTCCTTCATCAGGGCCGAATTATCTAGGGTTTCAGTCATCCAGTGGGGTGCACCATTCAGTGGAGGAGTTCAGATCTACAGGGTTTGAGAGTGGATTTGGAGATTTGGGCACCTGGGTTGTCCTTACAGTTGTCTGATCTATCAGTTGGCACATTTCTTGGGGTGATTGGACACTTTGGCAGCAGGGCCGAATTATTGAGGGCTTCAACATTCTAGTAGAGTGTGGCACCTTCCAGCTTGGGGGTTTAGCATTCTTACGACCCAGATCTATTGTATTCAGTATTCATTGTATATCCAGCCTTTGGAGGCATGTTGGAGTCTTATATTGGAGCATTTTGTAGAAGCTCTATTGTTTATCTTCTTGGCCATCTGTTGAGCATTCTAGATTGACATCTTCATTGTAGCAGGTTTCTCTATCTTATGAATAAAAACTATTTGAGATGTTTTGTCTTGTCTATCATATTGCATATGGTTGCGGTATGTTCCATGGTTGTCTCTTTCTGTTATTTGTTGCATACACACATGTAAACACATCAGTAAAACCTAAGGCCAAAATCAAGAGGCCATTCAGCAAGTGAACACAGTAAACAAGTAGGACAACAAAGTGTTTGACGAAATACCTCACTCGGAAAAAGTTTTAAAAAGACACCAAAACCGTGATGATCCTTGCATAATGGCTTGGGATCATTACACTCTTGGTCAGGTGCGTAGTCTATTTTTTTCTCATGGTATCAAAGTGGGAGATGTGAGACTCTCCACAGTGCCTAAAGAGCATCCCGGTCCCAGGAGGAAGAGCCTGGACCTTCCACTTTGGTTTTGAAAGAGGTTTGCGCAGTGCAGAGGAAAACTCATTATCACGCAAAGTGAAAGAGCGCCCAACGAGGTTCACTACACATTCTTCTTGGAGGTTGTCGGCACCAAACGAAGATATCGAATCAATAGAGGGGAGCAGTATTCAAGGCGGTGGTGCATCATAAATCAGAAATCGCTGGCATAGTTAAAATTAGAGAGGGATCTTTGAATTATATGGTTGAAATAGTTCAAATCTTACAAAGGAACACTCCAAATTGTGCACAAACTCCACAAGCGTGCACACAAGCCATTCCAGAGCTTGGTGAGGGAAATCGCGCGGAGTGTAAGTCTTCCTATCACGCGGGACACTTGGTTGGCTAGCGCATAGAGTGAAAGATCGCGCACACTCCAAATTTGAGGAGATCACATAGTCTTCTAGATTCGAGGAGATTCTATAAGTTTCTGGTGCTTTTTTGATTGGCGGCGATTTACCCACGAGTGGCGCGATTTACATACCAAAGGGATCGTAGAGCTGCCAAAAGGACTGGATCCCATCAAACTCATGGATTGCTGAGTTAGAGCAAATCTCAATGAAGATAGTGATATGCTCGCGCAAACCTTGATTTCAAAATCTTGATATCAATGCTCAAGAGGTTTAATATTTTTTTTATGCAAAAGATTTGCATATTTTTGGTGGTTGCTATCGAAAGTTTCTTTTGTGCGCTATCCCCTTGGTATTTTTTTTATTACTGGAAATTAACCCATGTTTTTCTTAATCAATGGTGAATTTTTTATCCCTAAGAAAGGGCACCAAAATTACATTCATTCTTTTTTCAATTCTGATTTTTTTTTACGAAAAAATGACCACCTCTAACAATTTAGAGCCAAAACAAGGGCCAATTCTTCTTGGGAAGAACTATGAATTTCGATCTCTCAGAATGAGATCCTTCTTGCAAGCACAAGAGTGTTGGGATCTAATGGATCATGGCTATGTGGAACCAGATCCAACAGATCTAGTTTCCCTGACCAATCAACAGGGAAATGCTCAGGCATAACAAAGGAAAAGAGAGAATAAGGCCAAGTTCTAGATTCAGAACTCAGTAGATGACTCCATTTTCTCAAAAATCACAGGTGTTGTTACCTCAAAACAGACCTAGGACATCCTAAGAACATCCTACCATGGAAATGAAAAGGTCAAAATAGTCAAGCTGCAGACCTTGAGGATAGATTTTGAGACCTTAAAATGACAGAGTTTGAAAATGTTGATCAATTTATGATCAGAGTCATGGGAATTGTGAAGCAGATCAGGTTGATTGGTGAAGCCATCCCAGATCAAAGGATTGTTGAGAAATTTCTTAGAAGTCTTCTAAAAAAATTTGAGATGGTTTTTACATCCATCCTTGAATCCAAGGATCTGTCAAATTTTTCAACAGATGAACTAATGGGTTCTTTATTGTCACATGAGACTAGACTACATCTAGAAGATGAATCAATAGCCAATTCCTTCAAGACACAATTCTCCTTCAACAGAGGGAGAGGTAGAGGCAGAGGATGAGGGAGAAGTCCAAGAAACCATCACTCAAGTGAAGGTCACACACATCAAAATCAGAATCAAAACTTCCATCCTCAAAGAGTGATCCGGATTATTTTCGGCACGAAATGAGAGCAGAGATATAATAAAGAATGCATAGAGATATCGCGGATATCCAATAATATAACAGAAATGTATCAGAGATGAAACCATAAACACAAAGATACAGTAATACACGATTTCTATGAATGAAATAAATGTATAGAGACTGTAAAAATACAGAGTGAAAGACTCGCTAGAATGGTGGCAACTTATCTATGAGAAGAGATGTGATGACTGCGCTCATTTGCCAGAAGATGATTACAATGAGGCTCTGAAGGCCTTTTTACAATAAAAATAAATTCCCAAAACCCTAGACATCCAAAAACCTAACCCTAGGATATGAAACGCCAAAAGTCATGTGGGCCCCGTTTGGGTAAGTTAGTACATCAACTTCCCGGGGTCGTAACTTTTTCATACGATCTTCGTTTTAGGTGCATGATAGCTCATTGGAAAGGTATCATCGAGGAGATTAATTTTAGGGGAAATATCAAAGTAAATTTCATATTGCTTCCTATTTTCCCAAAAACGTCGTTTAGGGCCTCAAAATGGCCCCGGAAGTTAAAAACTGCTAAAAATAGTAAATTACCAAAATTGCCAGAAAACTGTTTTGAGCCAGTTGGAAAAGGTGGGTGGCCACCTATATATGCCTCGATAAATCCTCCCTCCTTAGGAAGCAATGGTCTCCATTGTGTTGAGTGCTCGGGGGAGAGGAAAAAACATTTGTTGAATCTGAATCTTGGTGAGTTGCTTTCCTTGCTGGAGACGTCGCATTGCTCAGTTTGTGGAAGGATATCACGAGCATGTGGCTGGAAGGGTTGGAACTTTTTATCCAGTCTGGATACATGAGATTCTTTTGTGCAGAAGGAATATTTACACTTTGCTGCAATCTTGTCGACCTGCTTCTGTTGGATAGAAGGTGCTTGGGCCGAGGCTGTAGTGGTTGCAATATCCTTCTGTTCACCTTTTGAGCAGATTGTGAAGAAGCTGAATTTTGTAGTATGAGAAACTACCTTGCGACACTGTTTAGGCGGAATGGTAGTCGGAACTACCTCTGGTATTCTATAGAGATGACCCCCCAGAGAAACAATGACATTGCGGGGTCAAGACTCATAAACAACATGGCGCTTCCACATATATGGTTGGCCCAAGAGAACATCACAGACATCCAGTGGGGCAACATCACATAATACCTCAACCTTGAAGGGTTGGATTTCGTATGACAATCGACATTGTTGGATGACACAAAGATCTTGTCCTTGGCGAAGCCACCCGATGATGTATGGTTGCGGGTTTGGTGTTGTCGAAAATCCCAACTATTTGATGACCTCTGTTGAGATGAGGTTCTTCTGGCTTCCGCTATCAAAAATAAAATGCAGCGGGGTCCCCTTCACCCACATCTGTGAATGAAAAAGGCATTCCCCCTCTTCAGGATCTGTTGGTTCTTCTGGTTGAATTGTTGTGGTTGCGACAATAACAACGGGGTCTGCATCGATGATCTTTCTTTTACCAGTATTTTCAGAATCAGATTCTGAATCAGGGTTCGACTCCTTGTCTTTGATCTCGACCACCAATGATTGTTTTGAGCGACATTCATCGGTGTTGTGTCAGGGGCTTTTGTGGAAATCACACCATTTTTCGGTGTCCTTCTTTGTCTTCCTGTGACCCTTCTTTTCCTGTGGCTTGGACTGGTTTTCGGGAGACTGTTTGTTAGGGCCGTCTTTATCATACTTTGGTTGTTGCGGATTTGGAGACTCGAACTCTCGTTTTTTCTGGTGCTTAAATTTCTGCTCGATTTTAACAACATATCGATAAGCAACACCGAGTGATGAGATGTCCAAAAAATCCATTTCAGTTTGGATGTATCTGTGTAGAGCCCCATGGTATTTCAGAACCAAATGTCATTCGGAGTCTTTGATACCCATCTTGGTGCACAAGGTATGAAAGGTATTGGTGAACTCTAGAACTGCTTGGCCCCTTTCTTGCCGCAGTGTGGTCCATCTCATGTACTGGACCTCATAGTTGCCAACAGGGTAATGTTGTTCCTTTACCGCATCCACAAAGAAATCCCAAGTGGGCTCGGCCCCATATATTCCAGACTCCTCTGTGGAACTTTGATTCCAGTAAGTTTCCCACCAATGTTTGACATGGAGGTCCAGAGATTTAAGGAGTGTGAAGGTGATCTTTTCCCTGTCGGAAAAATTATGAACAGAGAAATAACCTTCTAACAGATTTAACCATTTGTCTAGGGCATCCACATCTATCTGACCTTAAAATACGGGAATATAAAAATTAACCTATACCTTGAAATGAGAGGTGCTTCCAAAGTGGTTGTTTGATGAAGATGTGCCTGTTGCTATCGACAATCATTGAAGGATGTGGGAAAAATTCCCCATCATTCTGTCCCTCTGTCGCGTGAGAGCTTGCTCAAGCAACATATTTATAGGATCGTCTACTCCGTCGTTTTTCTTTTCTTCTTCCATGGAGGGTTTCTTGGGCGTGCAAGAGCGATTGTCTTCAAGGGAGACAAGATCGAGACCCAACTTGCTATACTCGGACCTCGTCAGGGACATGCACTGAAAAAAACGATCAAGAGCAGCCTTCTCTGATACCACTGATCCAGATTATTTTCGGCACGAAATGAGAGCGAAGATATAATAAAGAATGCACAGAGATATCGAGGATATCCAATAATATAATGAAAATGTATCAGAGATGCAAACATAAACACAAATATACAGTAATACACGATTTCTATTAATGAAATAAATGTATAGAGACTGTAAAAATACAGAGTGAAAGACTCGCTAGAATGGTGGCGGCTTATCCTTCAGAAGAGATGTGACGGCCGCGCTCATTCGCCAGAAGATGATTACAATGAGGCTCTGAAGGCATTTTTAAAATAAACAAGAATGAAAAAAACCCTAGACATCCAAAAACCTAACTCTAGAAGATGAAGCACCAAAAGTCATGTGGGCCCCGTTTGGGTAAGTTAGTACATCAACTTTCTGGGGTCGTAACTTTTGCATACGATCTTCATTTTAGGCCCATGATAGCCCGTTGGAAAGGTATCGTTGAGGAGATTCATTTTGGGGGAAATATCAAAGGAACTTCCATATTGATCCCTATTTTCCCAAAAACGTTGTTTAGGGCCTCAAAATGGCCCCAAAAGTTAAAAACTGCTAAAAATAGTAAATTACCAAAATTGCTAGAAAATTGTTTTGAGCCAGTTGGAAAAGGTGGGTGGCCACCGATATCCACATGGATCAAAGAGGAAGAGGGAGGAGATCCAATGAAAAATCAAGCATACATTTCTATTACTGCAAAAGGTATGGGAACTATGAATCTGAATGTAGGAAGAAGCAATTCAATCAACACTCAGGCAGATCACATGTCTCAAATCATGAAGTAGAAACCTCATATGGGATGTTTCTCTCATTCCACAAGACTGAAGAACAACACAAAGACCTATGATTGCTAGACAGTGGATGCAACAATCACATGACAGGTAACATAGATTTACTTTTTTGCATTGATTCTTCTTTTTAATCTGATATTACACTTGGAGATGACTCTTTAGTCAAAGTCCGAGGAAAAGGAATTGTACTTATTCTCACTAAACAAGATGTAAAGAAAGACATACATGATGTCTATCACGTTCCATATTTGAAACATAATCTGCTAAGTGTAGGACAACTAGTTGAACATGGCTATAAGATACTTTTTGAAGGAGCATCATGTAGAATATATGACAAACCTCCTAGAAAGAAATTGATTTCTGAAATCCACATGACTAGGAATAGAATATTTCCCCTGACCCTTAGAACTGCAAATCTGACCCAATCATATGCACAAAGTTCATCCACCCCCAATGAAACTAAGATTTGGCATGCAAGATTTGGACATCTACCCTTTCAGAGTCTAAGTTTCCTGCAGAAGCACTTCATGGTCAAAGGTCTACCTATCTTCAAAGAGGAAAATCCCCCATGTGAGTCTTGCATTCTTGGAAAACATAAGAGAACTAGTTTTCCACAGTCCTCCACTCAAGCCAAACAACACTTATAGATGGTTCACATTGACCTATGTGGACAAATGCAAACAAATTCAATAGGTGGTAGCTTTTATTTTCTAACGTTTATTGATGATTTTAGCAAGAAAATATGGATCTATTTCCTTAGACACAAGTTTGAAACCTTTGCAAAGTTCTAGGAGTTCAAGGCTGAAGTTGAAAAAAAGAGTGGGAAATATGTAAAGGTACTCAGGTCAGATGAGGAGGAGAATATTGTTCAAAATAATTTGCAAATTTCTACAAATCACAAGGAATAATCATGCAAACCACAACCAGATATACTCCACAACAAAATGGAGTGGCTCAGAGGAAAAACCAGACTATAATGAACATGGCAAGGAGCCTTCTCAGAAAGAAATGTCTATCAAATTTATTTTGGGCTGAAGTTGTAGCATGTTCAGTTTATCTCCTGAATAGATCCCCAACCACTAGTGTCAAGATGAAGGTCCCTCAAGAAGCATGAAGTGGGACAAAACTGAATGTTGCTCATCTTAGGACCTTTGGATGCATTGCATTCACTCACATACCTTTTGAATTGAGGAAGAAACTTGATGATCAAAGTGAGAAATTCATTTTTGTTGGCTACAATGAGACATCCAAATCCTATAGGCTCTACAATCTAATTTCAAAGAAACTCATTCTCAACAGAGATGTCAAATTTCTTGAAAATCAGTTCTGGAGTGAGTCTAAAAATTGCCCCATGGTAGTCAAAATCCATTGTTGTCACTTCCTAAACACATAGAACATTCAGGACTTCAAACGCATCAGCCCGTCCTTCCAAGATTGCAGGTACAAGGACAACCTAAAAGTTCTCAGGACAACTCTTCTTCAAAAAAAAATTCATCCTCTGAAGTTCAAAATCAGCGAACTCGAAGCTTGAGGGAAATCCATCAACAATTGGATGATATTAATCAACACAATATTTTTGCATTAATGTCATGCCAACCTACATATTTTAAAGAGGCAACTAAAGAGCCACATTGGGTTCAAGCCATGAACCAAGAGATTGACTCTATTGAGAAGAACAAGACATGGGATCTTGTTTATCTATCCATGTCAAGTGGGTTTACAAGACTAAACTAAATGAAAAAGGGCATATTGAAAAACACAAAGAAAGACTTGTTGCCAAAGGATTCTCACAAAAACCATGCATTGATTATGGTGAAACCTTTTCTCAACAAAAATGGAAAGTATACCAGATGGATGTCAAGTCATCCTTCTTGAATGGTGTCCTAGAAGAAGAGGTATATGTGGATCAACCACCTAGATTTGAAGTCAAAGAGCAACTAACCAAAGTGTATCAGTTGAAGAAATCCTTGTATGTATTAAAGCAAGCTCCAAGTGCTCGATACAACATAATTGATGACCTACCTAATCAAGAGTGGTTTCAACAAAAGCCAAAATGAGCCAACTCTATACACCAAAACAGACCAGCAAGGTAAAATTTTGATTGTCTGTCTATATGTTGTTGACATGATATATACTGGAAATCTTGAGTTAGCCAGATTTAAACATGCCGTGCAATCTAAGTTTGAGATGAAAGATCTTGGCATAATGAAATATTTTTTGGGGATTGAGGTTGACCAATCAACCAAAGGGATATTTGTCTATCAGTAAAAGTATGCAGCATGCATCATAAAAAGATTTTGCATGGAAGACTGCAATCTAGCTGAAACTTCTATACCTCTAGGCACAAAATTGAGCAAGCAAGATGAAGGCCCTACAGTGGATTCTACTTTGTACAAAATTTTGTTAGGCAACCTATTGTATCTTACAACAACTAGGCCTGATATTGTGTATGCAACTAGCTTTGTTTCCAGGTTCATGGAATCTCCCAAAGATTCTCACTGGAAAATGGACAAAAGGATTCTGAGATATGTTGTTGGCACTTCAATTTTGGTTTATGGTACACTTAGTTTGAAGATAATCATCTTTTTGGTTACACTGACAGTGATTTTGCAAGCAACCTAGATGATTGGAAAAGCACCTCAGGGTATGCTTTTCACGTGGGCACAAAACTGATTTCTTGGGCATTAAAGAAGCAACCCATTGTATCAATTTCTTTTGTAGAGATAGAGTATGTCGTTTCTACCTCAACTTCCTATCAAGTTGTGTGGCTGCGAAGACTATTGAATGAGATGTCACATACAAAAAAGGATACAACTCCTATCTTTTGTGGAAATACTTCAGCAATTGCTTCATCAAAAAACCATGTTTTTCATAATAAAAGAAAGCACATTGACACTCGATATCACTTCATACGTGAGCTAGTCAATAATGGTGAAATCGCTCTTCAATTTTGTGGCTCACGAGATCAGATCACATATATTTTTACAAAGCCATTAGGAAAAACCATTTTTGATTTTCAGAGAAAACACTTGGGCATTATCAATGATGATGCTTGTAACTGTTGAGTTTAGGAGGGAGTGTTAGTTGTTAAACTCCATTGTGTGTGTACACTGCCAGATGTTCTAGACAATTGTACAAATCGTTCAGATTTGTTGTCAGGTTATTGATTTTCTTGTTTCACTGGAGCTTATTTATCTTAGTCGTTTTCCCTTGATGAAATGTGTTATGCACATTCCTTTTATTTATGTCGTATGCTATTTGTCCGTGTAGTTTCTTTCTTGTCCACGCAGTCTCTTGTTTGTCTACGTAGTCTCTTGGTGAGGTCGCACAGTCTATTGTTTTCTCAATCATAATAAGAGACAAGCACCTAACCTCATCTACTCTACGAAAATGTAAATTCAACTATCCCAACAACATGAAAATCACTAGGTCAATGATTTTCTTACAAACATATCTCTACACATATGACAATCAATTATATCTTACAACATCACCAAATAGATCTAGGAAATGAGGAAAATATTTTCCCTCTCAAATAACTTAGTGATAAATAAAAATTATCATTTATGTATTAATACCATAAATTAAGATCCACCCTAAAGGCCTACCTACCATAATTACAAATCAAACCTCCTCTTAAAATTTGAAGAGACCATCTTCATTCAAAAGGTAAAGAGTTTGAGCTATAATAAGGTGAAGGTATAAATCCCTCTCCGTCTCTCACGCACCAATTAGTTCACCAATTTCTAAAATATATATTTGATAATCGGTTCACAATATTTATGAGAAAGCATGGTAAAGAAGGCGCTTTATTATTTTCTCCAATAGAAAATTTGCCCAATTATATTAGTAAATATAATTTGTTTACATCATCAAAATCCATGACTAGGATCGATCCATGAGACATACAGTCCCAAAATAGAGAAGCAAGGGAACCTCATTCCCTTCTACAAATTGATCACATGTGCTGGAACCAAAAGGGATTTGGAAGAGATAATCAAAAGACAAAACTGATACAAACTAAGAGGGAGAATACTTCCTACGAGATACACTTTAATAGCTAGTAGATAAGTACCAAGCTATCTAAATCACAACTCCAACTGAAAGAAC
The DNA here is from genome assembly GCA_009831015.1 of Picea engelmannii. NCBI lineage: Eukaryota > Viridiplantae > Streptophyta > Pinopsida > Pinales > Pinaceae > Picea > Picea engelmannii. The sequence continues at coordinate 808,059 of ML792842.1, read as the reverse complement.
ATAGGACTTAGTATAGACTAAGAAATTTCTTGGAGCCTTCAACCCCATTAATCCACTAGTAAAAAGTGATCCATCCTTTTGGTTCCCTCAATGGAAACTTTGAGAGATGATCAACTTCAACATTATATTCCCTGTAGATGTGCTCAAAGCTGATGTCAAGAAAATATTTGATAAAATCCTTTATTCTAAACTTCCATTCCTCAATAGTGCTTGACTAAACTCTACCTCTATTGGAAAGCCAATCAATCACTACTTTAGAATCGCCCATGACTTGGAGTTTGTGGAAAGACATATGTAGAGCCAACTTGAGTGTTGCCCAAACTCTCATTAATTCAACTCTGGTATTTGTGCCTCTCCCACAATTAAAAATCCATTTATAAACTGTTAATTTTGGTGTTTTAAAGACTCCACCAGCCCCACATTTTTGGCCATCCAGCTGGGCAGCTCCATCAAACCATGTTGTGGTAATTACCCTTTTTGAAGAAATCATAACATAACGCAAAGGGGAAGACTTTTGGCATTTTAATCCTCTATTATGAAGGCCTAAAGTTTTATAAATCACTGAGTGGATTGATGGCTTTTCCTCCTCGAAAATTGATGAGTTCCTCTCTAACCAAATAAACCAACAGATGTGTGCAACAATCACTGTAGGAACATACTTTTCTTCCACCCAGTTTTTAAAACACTCATTCAAGGTATTCCCAATCCATCAATTTTTAAAGCTCTGAATCGTGGCCAATCTCTCCCACATTGATTTTGCAAAGGAGAAATGAATGAAGCGATGACTGGTGTTTTCAAACTCTTGAAGACATAGATGACACCGAGACGGTCCTTCCCAACCTCTAAAATTTAGATTTTCCCATGTTAAGATCTTATTCTCCGCTGCCAACCATATGAAACATTTTAAATATTCCCTTGGTGTTGTTAGAGAGGGTAAGCAATGCACCACCTCTTTATGGGGCACCACAACCAATGTCTTATTTAATTTTTTTAATAGTAATGGCACACTATTAATGGTGCAACTTGTGTAGAATTTTGTTTTTTAATCCATCCATTTAAAGATAAATTTTAATTTTAGTTTATTAAAAATGTAAATTAAGGGATAATAATTGTTTACCTAATAATAATTATGTAAATTAAGGGATAATAATTGTTTACCTAATTGTTTACCTAATAATAACAAGTTGATGACTGAGTTGTAGATTATATTGATGTGGATGTAAATTAAGGGACAATAATTGTTTTTTTGCATAACCACTTCTCCCTTCTCCCTTCTCCATGGGTGGTCAGAGGTTTCGGTGGAATTATTTTCTTTGGTGTGTTTAAACAATATTAAAAAACTAATGTGCTTACATATAACTTACACCAATGCTATATATACCACAAGCACCAAAACAATTTCACATATTTTTATAAAAAAAATATTGATTATTCTTCCACTAGAGAGAGAAAACAAAAACTTGTCGATGCACCAAATTAATTACAACACCGATGTGTTCCATAGACTAAACTATCCTAGTACATAATCATTACACATGCATTGAGTTATTCTAAAATATTTTGTAATAAAATGCATTTTAAAAAAAAATCCTTTTGGCATGTCCTATGTCACAATGGCCTTTCTTCTTACAATGTGAACATGTATCTGCATACCAACAAATTTCTATGGTATGGCCTCTCTTCTTGTAGCAGTGACAAACAAAAAATTTATTGTTTGATGTAGACCCCTTGGTATTTTTCTTCTCCTTCTTCTTCTTGATTTCGTTGATTGGTTTGTTTCTTTCTCTAAGTGTAGGTGTGCGTTGAGTCCGCAAACTCTCATCACTACTCTCCTTCAATATACCACAAGGTTGAGGTGGTGTTGAGCTGACACCTTCAGTCATTTTTTTTGCTCCTTCTCCTAATGAGCAAGCCAACTCCGACATGTCGGTTGCCTTCACGGAAATGGTTTTATTCATGGTGATGGAAGTTTCACTTCTACCATCAAATCATAGGCCTTCATGCTTGGCCCAATGTGTGACTACAATGGGGCTCAATATTCCTTGTCTCCTCTTTCATATCGCTTGTCCATCATAGCCCATCTTTTTTAGGAGTTTAGAGCCAATACCCCTGCTACGTTTATGAAATTCATCGAGCTACTCTTGAGAGGTGTCTATGGAAGGTCATATTACCACGGTAGCCTCATTCATGGTGCTAGCATCTGCAACGGAAATGGAAGGTTTTCTTTCTCCTATATGCTCTTAGACAACTTCTTAAAGCCTTTCCAAGGCCTTCTCCTTCTCTGCCAAATCTTGTTGTAGATGCATCATCATCTGTAGAAACCTATCCTCTTTCCAATTGTCCATCTGAATGACCTTCTCACCAAGGTACAAAAGTTTTTCCTAATGCTTGTCCCAATATGTTCTGACTACTATGAGGGATTCTTGACCTTCTTAAAACAATTCTTGAGCAATTGCAGTAATTGGACAGATGTCTCCATGTGATTCTCCATATCTTCCATCCATTGGTTAAACATATTAATGTGTGCCTTCAAGATCTCATTCTCTTCTCGAAGATTGACATTGTTGGCCCTTAAGTCTTCCAACTTATCTTTTTTTTTTTCCCATGTTGCATTCTATGATATTTTTTTTACAATTCTGGAAGCAATGTCTCAGTCAAGGATGCAGCTGCTCTGATACCATCTCATCTGTAATCGAGGGGATCATAGCCCACTTTCTTCACCAACATGGATCCTTTGTGGAATTAATGTTTGATGTCTATCTCAGCTATGTCTCCGTGTTTTTCATAGAGTTCTCTATCTTCTAGAGGTAGAGGCTATCAAGCCTTTGTTCTCTGACATGTACAAAGACCTTTCTTCTTCTCCTGATGGGAAGGCTCTTCACTTAATGTAGTTTGGAATTATTCTGCGTCATCTTTGTTATTGAGGTTTTCTTGGGATGCATATTAAATTTGATGTGGATACATATTGCCTGCAAACAAGGATATCCATGACTAACGATGAACCATATCAATGGATAAGTTCCACATAAAACTTATTTTTTCCCAAAACTTGGAATGGATAGGTTCCAACTCAATTGCATCACAATTATATTATGATGGGTTGAAACTTGGAGTGGAAAAATGAAAATACTTCCTTTGGTTAAGTAATCAAGCGACTCCTTGAAGGTCTTCAAGATCCTGACACTTAGAATGCATTGGTGGTATGTGGAAATTGTAGCTCCAATTAGTGGGCCAACCCAAAACATCCACGTCAATATAATCTACAATTCAGTCATCAACTCGTTGAAACACACATGTATTACCACCCATTTGTTTTCATACCATATCATTTGTTTTCATACCATCTCTTGGATTCTCCAATGACAGGAAGCATGACCAATTCCCATGACAAGAAGCATTATTACACTAGCTAGCATAGGGTTTAATGTCCGATTTAGTCATGAGATGCATTGTCTATGGGGAATATGTCTAGCATTTTTGGAGGACGCCCAAAACAAGGTTTAAAACCTGAGCAAGTGGAGATGCGGCAAGAGTAATGTAACTGACCCAAGGAGAATGGTGGAATTCCCAGACAACGGGGAATGATTCCTCTGAACACTTAGGAAGTAGGTTGAGGTCATGCGAGTGTTTCAAAAACAAGTCACACGTTTGGCATGCTCAAGGTGATAGGATTACAATGTTTACATTACAACCAACAAATAAGATGAATTGTGGTATCTCCAGTCGCTATGGTTAGTGCACAAGAAATATACCAACAAGTAAATGAGATTGGGTTCTCTTGAATTCTAGGGTTTGGGTCGTAGCCACGTTAAACAACTAGAGGACAACTCTCAGAAGTTGTTAGAAAACAAACCCAAGTCATTGGCAACATGGGAAGAAAGAGCACACTCTCAATTGTTTCATGGATTCCCAGAGGAGATATTTAGGTCATGAACAAGTTAGAAAAGAAGCAAGAAATGAGTGGTATGCCCAATAGCTAGGGTAAGGTCATGAGCATTGGGAGACAGATAACTATCTTTTGCACTGATACTAACTTTTAAACCAACATGCTTTAAAGGAAAAACCTCACACACAATAAATAAAGAAATATGCAGCGATTACTTGCTCATCCACTCAAATGATACACAGAGTAGCCATTTAAATATAATCAACAAACTTCAATAGAACACAATACAAAATTTAACTAGTAAATTGTTCATTACAAAGAGGAAAACACAACACATTAAGGCATGGTTTTTTACCCTGAAACCCAATTGGGAAAATTAGTTTCAAATGGATCTCAATTGATCCAGGTGGATATCGGTGGCCACCCACCTCTTCCAACTGGCTCAAAACAATTTTCTGACAATTTTGGCAATTTACTATTTTTAGCAGTTTTAACTTCCGGGGCCATTTTGAGGGCCTAAATGAAGGTTTTTCGGGATTGAGCTTCTCAATGATAGTCAAAGGCATGATTGAGCCCCAAAATGAATCTCCTCGATGACACATTTCTTTGCCCCGCTATCATATGCCTAAAATGGAGATCGTATGCAAAAGTTACGACCCCGAGAAGTTGATGTACTAACTTACCCAAACGGGGCCCACATGACTTTTGGCACTTCATCTCCTAGGGTTAGGTTTTTGGATGAATAGGGTTTTTGGAATTCCTGTTTATTGTAAAAACACCTTCAGAGCCTCATTGCAATGATCTTCTTGCGAATGAGCACAACCTTCACATCTCTTCTCAGAGATAAGTCACCACCATTCCAGTAAGCTTGTTTTCGCTGCATTTTACAGTTTCAACTTATTTACTTATTGAATAGAAAACCAGTTTTACTATATCTCTGTTATTTTGTGTTAAGCACCTGTTAATAATTTGTATTCATTTCGTTCTACTCATAAAATCCGGATCATTAATATTCTTATTTTGGTAATGTCTAGTACAATGCTATTTGTTTCTCTCCTCCTTAGAAGAAGGACCATTTGAGAATGAGAGTTAGTGAATAATTAGGGAGAGCTAGAGGGGCAAGGAAAGACCAAGAATCATGGCTCTTCACTTCCATTTCATATCCTTCTCTCATTTTTTTTTCTTGTCATTTAATTATTTTGTAAACTTTTCTCTTACTCCTTTGTCTTATTCAACTTTACACTTGCATTGTTTTACATAACTTGCATTACATTGGTTAATTGTCATGTTGTATTACAGTTACTAGGTCTTATCCATTCTTGGTTCAGATCCATTTCAGATCAATTACTCACACATGTGGGGCTAGCCATGTGTGGACTTCCAAAAATATTCTAGAAGGTCCAAAACCTACCACTAATTAAGGGTTGAGGCATGCAAAAACCCTAATCCTAGATGACTATTAGGCTATGTTAAATATTGGGTCATTGGGAAGAGAGGGGGTTCCATTCTTTTAGCTTTGTATTTGTTCCATAGTTGAGCAAAGCCTCTAGGAGTGGGATTTGAGAGCATAAAAGAGAAGGAAGAAGATTTTGTAGTAGCCATTTAGGCCACAATGTCAAAGGCAACTCCATAGTGAATGGCCCTTTCTTTGTATTTGTATTTGCATTTTCATAATTGAAGAAAAGAGGGCAGAGCATAGGCCTCAACTTCTAGTTGGGTTTTCCCTTGTTTTAGGTTTCCAAGGTACATCTTGTGTTCATTTGTGTGGATGGTGTGTTCATTCAGTCGTTTTCAATTATTTTCATAAATTTGAGAAATGATCTAGTGATAATAAATCTAAGATCTAAGGAAATAGACCTACATGATAAAATATTTCAGCATAATACAAGATATGTTGAGATGAACTATTCCATTGGAATATCCACAGTAGTTTACAAATAAAAAATTGTCCATGGTTGATCTAAAATGGATCAATATATAATTTTTCATCTATTTGTTGGAGATACTTCACACACACCTAGGAATTCCTTTTCCTAAGATTTTTCCTATGTTTAGTAGTCATTATTCAGTCTCATATAGTCTAGGGAGAATATTCCTCTAGGAAAATATTCTCTTCAGTTCACACTTTAGTTTGATCAGTTGAGTGGAGTCTAGATGCCACATTAGGATCATCACCATGCAGCATTGGGATCATCACCAACTAATGTGCATTGTCCTCGGGATCATCTCCAAACTAGCGCATTACTCATGATTCCTTGATCTCCTCCTCACTTCACTCGGTTTCAGTCAGTTAACAAAAGACTGAGATACTAGTTAACTTAGATTAGATGGAAGTTAACTCCCATAACTAACTGAGAGACTAGACTAGGTGGCAATTTACTCCCGTAACTACTGGTGTGTGTCCAGATCACTCTAGACCACCACTATGGCACATTGGCTTCTCCTCTAGTGTGAATTAGTTGATTTATACATAGTATATCATGTGTAAATTATCATTCATTTATTTGGTTAATGAGAATTCTTCCATTATTTCTCTCTTGTTTCTCTTTTCTTTGCAAAGTGTGTATGTCATTTTCTAGATAGATCTATTCTGTGAAATTTCAATACATTTACATGGTATTAGAGCCGACAAATTACTAGGAAAAAGACACACCATATTATTTTTGCAGGTATCGAAGATTGAAGACAACGGAAAAACATAATTTCAAAAATAATTCATTCTTAAACACCATACAATTTCTTTGCATGGAAAGAGAATATGATAATGCATCTTCGAGGTAGAGGTTTATACATTTTAACCATGGACACAGAGACCGAACCCACATCATCCATAGAAAAATCCAAGTATCTGAATCGAATGGATGAAGCGTTTGGAACTATTTGCAGTCTCATTTCTCCTAAACTCTTGTTTCACATATCCTCTTGTAAAATCCCGAATGAAGCCTAGACCACCATGGAAGGGATTTTTGGAAAAAAGGATGAGATGAGGGGACACATGCTTGAGGTGGAATTACTCACTTTGAATCCAAAAACCTTCAACAATCTCCAAGATTTCTTTACCAAATATAAGTATTTGTTGTTGCAACTCAAGGCTTGCGGAGTTGATAAATCTAAGGAAGAGAAACAAATGGTTCTTACCATTCTTTCCAAACTTGGTCCGAAATACTCAGTGTTTATATCCACATTTCATTCAGTTAGGCTCACCTTTGGAGCTACCTGGAAGATGCCCTCTCTTGAGGTCTTTATTCAATCTCTCACACAAGAGAAAAACAAGCTTATCAACATGGGAAAAATCAAGGCCTAAAGGCACATGCACTTACTATTCATGATGGTAGATGATCCATATGGATATCGGTGGCCACCCACCTTTTCCATCTGGCTCAAAACAGTTTTCTGACAATTTTGGTAATTTACTATTTTTAGCAGTTTTCACTTCCAGAGTCGTTTTGAGGCCCTAAACGATGTTTTTTTTTTGGGGAAAACAGGTTTGTAATATGAAAATTCCTTCAATATTTCTCCTAAAATGAATCTCCTCGACGATACCTTTCCAATGGGATGTTGTATGCCTAAAATAGAGATCGTATGCAAAAGTTACGACCCCGTGAAGTTGATGTACTAACTTACCCAAACAGGGCCCACATGACTTTTGGCGCTTCATCTCCCAGGGTTAGGTTTTTGGATGTCTAGGGGTTTTTGACATTCCTACTTATTGTAAAAATGCCTTCAGAGCCTCATTGTAATCATATTCTTGCGAATGTGATCCGTCACATCTCTTCTCAGAGATAAGCTGCCACCATTCTAACGAGTCTTTCACTCTGTATTTTTACAGTCTGTACATTTATTTCATTAATAGAAATCGTGTATTACTGTATCTTTGTGTTTATGGTTGCATCTATGATACATTTCTGTTATATTGTTGGATATCTACAATATCTTTATGCATTTCTTTATTATATCTCTGCTCTCATTTCGTGTCGAAAATAATCTGGATCAGTGGTTTCAGAGCAGGTTGTTCTTGATCGTTTTTTCAGTGCATGTCCCCGACGAGGTCCGAGTATAGAAAGTTGGGTCTCGATATTGTATCTCTTGAGGACAATCGCTCTTGCACACCCAAGAAACCCTCAATGGCGGAAGAAAAGAAAAACGACGGAGCAGGCGATCTTATCAATCTGTTGCTTGAGCAAGCTCTCACGCGACAGAGGGACGAAATGGGAGAATTTTTCCCACATCCTTCAACAACTGCTGATAGAAACAGGCTCATATTCATCAAGTGACCACTTTGGAGGCACCTCACCTTTCAAGGTACAAGTTAATTTTAATATTCCTGTATTTGAAGGACAGATAGATGCAAAAGCCCTGGACAAATGGTTAAATCTGGTAGAAGGTTATTTCTCTGTTCACAATTTTTCCGACAGAGAAAAGATCACCTTCGCACTCCTTAAATATCTCCCCCATGTCAAACATTGGTGGTAAACTTACTGGGAGAAAAGTTCCACAGAGGAGTCTGGAATATGTGGGGTTGAGCCCACTTGGGATTTTTTTATAAAGGAACAGTATTACCCTGTTGGAAACTATGAGGACTAGTACATGAGATGGACCACACTATGGCAAGAGAGGGGCCAAGCAGTTCCAGAGTTCACCAATACCTTCCATACCTTGCGCACCAAGCTGGGTATCAAAGACTCTAAACGACATTTGGTTCTGAAATACCATGGGGCTCTACACAGATACATCCAAACTGAAATGGATTTTCTGGACATCTCATCACTCGGTGATCCTTATCGATATGCTGTTAAAATCGAGAAGAAATTTAAGCACCAGAACAAATGAGATTTTGGGTCTACAAATCCGCAACAACCAAAGTATGACAAAGACGACCCTAACAAACAGTCTCCCAAAAACCATTCCAATCCATAGAAAAAGAAGGGTCACGGGAAGACAAAGAAGGACACTGGAAAATGGTGCGATTTCCACAAAAGCCTCTGGCACAACACCGATGAATGTCTCTCAAAGCAATCATTGGTGGCCGAGATCAAAGACAAGGAGCTGAACCCTGATTCACCAAGGACGAGATCTTTGTGTCAACCGATAGTTTCGATTGTCATACGACATCCAACCCTTCAAGGATGAGGTATTATGTGATGTTGGCCCACTGGATGTCTATGATGTTCTCTTGGGCCAACCATATATGTGGAAGCACCATTCTATTTATGAGTCTCAACCTCGCAGTGTCATTGTTTCTCTAAGGGGTCATCTCTACAAAATACCAAGGTAGTTCTGACTACCGTTCCACCTAAAAAGTGTCGCAAGGTAGTATCTCATACTACAAAATTCATCTTCTTCACAATCTGTTCAAAAGGTGAACTAAAGGATACTACAACCACTATAGCCTCGGCCCAAGCACCTTCTATCCAACATAAGCAAGTCGACAAGATTGTAGCAAAGTGTAAATATTCCTTCTTCACAAAAGAATCTCATGTATCCAGACTAGTTAAAAAGGTCCAACCCTTCCAGCCACATGTTCGTGACAACCTTCAACAAGCTAAGCAGTGCAACTTCTCCAACAAGGCAAGCAACTCATCAAGATGCAGATTCAACAAACACTTTTCCCTCTCCCACAGGCACTCAACGCAATGGAGACCATTGCTTCCTAAGGAGGGAGAATTGATCCAAATGGATATCGGTGGCCACCCACCTTTTCCAACTGGCTCAAAACAATGTTCTAGCAATTTTGGTAATTTACTATTTTTAGCAGTTTTCACTTTCGGAGTAGTGTTGAGGCCCTAAACGATATTTTTTTTGGAAAATAGGTTTGTAATAAGAAATTTCCTTCTATATTTCTCCTAAAATGAATCTCCTCGATGATATCTTTCCAATGGGCTATCATACACCTAAAACAGAGATCGTATGAAAACGTTACGACCCCGAGAAGTTGATGTATTAACTTACCCAAACGGGGCCCAATACATGACTTTTGGCGCTTCATCTCCTAGGGTTAGGTTTTTGGATGTCTAGGGTTTTTTGACATTCCTACTTATTGTAAAAAGGCCTTTAGAGCCTCATTATAATCATCTTCTTGCGAATGCGAATAGTCGTCACATCTCTTCTCAGAGATAAGCTGCCACCATTCTAGCGAGTGTTTCACTCTGTATTTTTACAATCTCTGTACATTTATTTCATTAATAGAAATCGTGTATTATTGTATTTCTGTGTTTATGGTTGCATATATGATACCTTTCTGTTATATTATTGGATATATGCAATATCTCTGTGCATTTATTTATTATATCTCCGCTCTCATTTTGTGTCGAAAATAATATGGATCAGTAGCGGTCATCAAAATCGGAAATCTAAAGACAAAGACAAAAGGAAAGCACATGAAAATCCAAAGAAAGAAGGGTACTCAAAACCCTTCAACGATGCCTCCGGATCCAAAGGTGGAAAGGGAAGAAAAGGGGAGAAATGCACTTACTATCATAAAAGATTCCATCCAGAATACACATGTGCGCAAAAATAGATAGATCAAATGGCCCAAATACTTAAAAAAAACAAGCTTGAAGATAGCATCCTCGAGGGTTCCAAGAAGAAGAAGCCAGAAGATAAAAATCCCAAGAAACAAAATTCTAGCCATGCTTTGATTTCCATCAACTCCTCTCTCAATGCTTGGATCATATATTCTAGGGCATCACACCACATGGAAGCAACAAAAAATGTCTACTCTTCATTGGACACATGCAAAGGTCCTCCCATTCTGATGGGGGACAACTCTCTAGTCGATATCATCTGTAAAGGAAGAATTGAACTCACAAACATAAGCTTCGAGAATGTGCTACACGTTCCCAAAATTTTCGTCAATCTTCTCTCCGTGTATCAGATGAAAAACTTCAGCACCGAAAAGAGATTCATATTCACACCTGATGCAGTGGATATCTATGACATGAAAACCAATTCCAGGGTTGCTACCGGTGAGGTAAATCATCAATCCAAACTCTACACATTTTCTGAATTTATTGAATCATATTCTGCATTACTGCCTACCCATGTTGATGAAAGCAGTAGGATATGGCATGAAAATTTCAGGCATTTAAATTTCAGATATATGCAACAACTTAGCAAGCAGGGAATGGTTGATGGTCTACCTGACATCCACTTCTCCAAAGGAATTTGTGAGGGATGTGTTCTTGGAAAACACCCTCAAGAGAAATTCGACAAAGGAAAGACTCATAAGGCTTTCTTTCCTTTATATTTGATCCATAGTGACCTCATGGGCCCTTTCCCACATCCATCAATCAGTAAAGCAAGGTACGTTCTCATTTTTTTTGATGATTTCTCACGCTTCACATGGACTTTATTTCTGAGGCAAAAATCAATAGTCTTTCAACACCTCAAAGATTTCAAAGCCCTTGTTGAAACACAGTTAGGAAAGAAGATAAAAGTAATTCGAACAGATAATGGGGGAGAGTATGTCAACCATGAGATACAAAATCTTTTTCATGAGTCTGAGATTCAGTTGCAACACATGGTTCCCTATACTCCACAGCAAAACGAAGTTGCTAAGCGGAAAAATAGATCTCTAAAAGAGATGGAATCTTGCATGCTACATGCAAAGTCACTTCCACAGATATTATGGGTTGAAGCACTTAATTGTGAAACCTACATCCAAAACATATCTCTCCATAGATTTGTCAAGAGTAAGACCCGCTACAAGGTTTGGAGTGGCCTCAAACCAGAAATGACCCACTTTTGTATATTTGGTTCTCGTGCATGGGCCAAGATTCCCTCTGAGAAGAGGTAGCCACTTGATCCACAGAGCACATAGTGTATCTTTGTTGGATACCCTAACGGTGTGAAGGGATATAGGCTCATTGATCTTTCCTCAGACCAACTCATCATTGAGCGTAGTGTCTAATTCAAGGAAATTGTCTCGCATGTACCTAAACAACCGCATGTAGATACTTTTGTTCTTCCACCTTTCAGAGATGGTGAGCATGCACATGCCGACTCTTCTTCAGATGAGAGTTCTAATTCAGAGGATTCAAATAATTCAGATATAGAGTCAGTACAGTCAGATGCAGATTCAGTGCATCCATATGTAGATGAAGAGCCAGAGAAAAGGCCCAAGTGGGCCAAGACTACTCTTCGAGATGCAGGAGATCTTGTTGGGGATCCAACTGATACTAGGAGGACTCAATCTAATTTCGAGGAGCCTCCTCTTGCACTCACTACCATTGAACCGATGCCACCCATGGATATTTTCTTGGTTCAGTCTTCAGATTCATAGTCCTATGGCAAGGTTACTGGAAATCCATTTTGGAAATCTGCCATGCAGGAGGAGTACAACTCCCTCCTCGAGAACCAAACTTTGGATTTGGTTCCCCTTCCTTTAGGAAGGAAAATTGTTAGGTGAAGATGGGTCTACAAGACCAAGAGCGCAACTGATGGATAGGTTAGTAGATATAAAGCTAGGCTAGTTGCCAAAGGCTTTCAACAGGTGCACAATATTGATTATGATGAGACCTTCGCTCCGGTAGAGAATATGGATTCCATACATTTGGCACTTTCCATTGCAGAAGCCAAAGGATGGGAAGTCCACCCGATGGACATGAAGAATGCATTTATTCACAGAGATCTCTTTGAGGAGATCTATATGGATCAACCCTAGGGATTTATGCAGGATTCATCTTTGGTCTGTCGACTGAAGAAGTCTCTTTATGGCCTTAAGTAGGCCCCGAGGGCATGGTATGTCAAGATGAACTCCTACCTTCTGTCACATAACTTTTTATGTTGTAAGTCAGACTCGAATGTTTACATTATTAGGACGGTTGATTCACTTGTACTCCTATTTATGTATGTTGATGATTTGTTGATCATCGATTGCTCAACTTCAGCGATTGCTGCAGTCAAGAGGATTATTCATGACATGTTCTTGATGACGAACATGGGTCCGATACGTTTCTTCCTTGGAATCGAGATCAGTTAGGATGCATCAAGCATCAAACTATCTCAGGCTAAGTATGCACAAGATCTCCTTGAGAGATTTCACATGACAAACTACAAGTCTACCCGACTCCTTTCCTATAAGGAGTCAGACTTGAGGATGTCGGGGACACTCCACCAGTGGAATACACACTATACAAATAGCTAGTGGGGAGCATGTTGTATCTCACACACTTCATACCAGACCACTCCTATGCAGTTGGAGGAATCTCCAGGTTCATGCAATAGTTGCATGAGCTACAATAGAAGGTTGCAAAGTGTATCCTTTGATACGTACATGGCACCATCACCTTTGGGATTCACTATGCAGCAGACTCTACATTGGACCTCATCGAGTTCACTGATTCTGACTGGGCTGGAGATAACAGATCAGAAGTCCACATCTGGTTACTCACTCAGTCTTCGTTTCAGGCCTATCTATTGGTCGAGCAAGAAGGAGGTTTCTATTGCTCTATATTTAGTCGAGGAAGAGTACAGAGGGGTAGTTAACATAACCATTTAGGTTGTGGCTACAACATTTTTTCATTGAGTTGGGAATTTAGTTTCATTGGCTGATCATCATATGGTGTGACAACCAGAGCACTTTGAAGTTCTTCAGAGATCCAGTTCAAAGGAAGCAGACAAAGCACATCAAAATCCACATGCACTACATCTAGGACTTAGTACACGAGGGGATCATCGACCTACAGTTATGTCCTTCGGAAAAATAGACTGCATACATCTTCACCAAGACCTTCACTGAGAAGAATTTCCATTCTCTACGCAGTCGTCTTGGAGTGAAGGACACAGTTGCCTAGAAACTGTCATTTCTTCTTTTTACATACATTGTACTTTGAGGGGAGGTTTTCCCATGAGGTTGTCCCTCTTTCCTCATTTATTTCAGTGTATCTTTTGTATTTGGGTACGTAACATGGCCTCGTTACCGGGACCCATTCTTTATTTTCACCATAGTCATGTTTAGGGGGGGGTGTTGGAGATACTTCACACACACCTAGGAATTCCTTTTCCTAAGGTTTTCCCTATGTTTACTAGTCATTATTCAGTCTCCTATAGTCTAGGGAGAATATTCCTATAAGAGAATATTCTCTTTAGTTCACACTTCAGTTTGATCAGTTGAGTGGAGTCCAGATGCCACATTGGGATCATCACCATGCATCATTGGGATCATCACCAGCTAATGCACATTGTCTTTGGGATCATCACCAGACTAACACATTACTCATGATTCCCTGATCTCCTCCTCACTTCACTCTGTTTCAGTCAGTTAACTAAAGACTGAGAGACTAGTTAACTCATACTAGGTGGCACTTAACTCTCGTAACTTCCTGGGAGACTATACTAGGTGGCAGTTTACTCCCATAATTGTTGGTGTGTGTCCAGATCACTCTAGATCACCACTCCAGTGCAAATTAGTTGAGTTGTATAGAGTATATCATGTGCAAATTATCATTCATTCATTTGGTTAATGAGAATTCTTCCATTCTTTCTCTCAGGTTTCTCTTTTCTCATATTTTCTCTACAAACTGTGTATGTGATTTTCTATCTAGATATATTTTGTGCAGGTTCAACACATTTAGATTATTTTGGTACTTTATAAGTGGAAAAATTTCAGCTGTTGACTCGTACAGTCCATTCTAGGGGCAAGTCCCATTTTTCTGATTTGGGGTCCTAGAAATTTCAAAACCTATTTGGGGCATTAAACAATTATTTTTGGGGTCAAAACTTTGTGAATTAAGTTTTTAACCCTACGATGTTTTTTTGCACATCGAGAGTTTTCCAACAATTCAAATATCACCTCAATTGGAGTCTATGTGAAAAATTTACGCATATCAAAAGTTGACATATGCTTTTGACTACCATGGTACCAAGTGGATGTCAACCCCATTACTCACACATGTGGCACTAATCACATGTGGGATTTAAAAAATAGTATAGAGGGTTCAAACCCTAATACTAATCAAGATTTTAGGCATGCAAAAAACTGACCCTAGATGAGTATCAAGATATGTTAAATATTGGGTCGCCATGAAAGGAAGGGGTTTCATTCTTGTTGTGTTAAATTGGTATTCTATAGTTAAGCGAAGCAAAGGAGTGGGATATTGTGAGTAGAGCAGAGGAAGTAGAATACCATGTAGAATCCATATAGAGCACAATATCTATGGCAACTCCATAGTGAGTTCATCTTTCTTTGTATTTTCTTTTCATGTATGAAAAGAAAAGTGTAAGGCATAGTCCATAGCTTTGAGTTGGGCTTTCACATATTGGGTTTCCCATCATACATCTTGTGTTCATTGTGTGGATTTTGTGGTATTTGTTGTTTTGTATTTTGTATTTCATTTTCAATTTATTTTAGTATTTTGAGTGGTGTGTTTGTAATATTTTATTTTTCTTAAGTAAATACTACTGGAAAAAAATTGTGGAAAATTGTAAGTTTTGTTGTGACGAACTATTCCAGTAGAATATTCATGGAAGTTTATATATAAATGTTGACTATGGTTCCTAACCTAATAAGGACATTGAATGAGGCATTCAAGAGAGGCAACAACCCGAGGGATTAATCAAAGACCTCCTACATGAAGCTTAAAACACTCAACCACTCAAGTTATCCCACTAGGCTAAAAAATGTTTGGAAAATATTATCTCATCCTCAAGCACAAATGAAATCGTTGGTACCTTTTCAACCTCAATTAGACCATGATGGGAAAACATGTCACAAGTAGGATTTGAACCTAGCTAGGGAGGATAGAAAGTTCTCCACTCAACCACCCAACTAAACCCAATTGGCCTAAAATGTTTGCAACAACTCATCCCTTCCTCAAGAACTTATGTAAGAGTGAGGATTTGGTACATTGCTAGCCCCAATCAAACAAAACATGTAAGAGATTTGAACCTAGGTGGGAATGATAACAAATTCTCCACTTAACCACACAAGCTAGATCCAATTGACCAGTGTGTGTGTGTGTGTGTGTGTGTGTGTGTGTGTGTGTGTGAAGGATAACCTTAGTTCAACAATGCATAAAGAAAAACCTAAATCTATCCAACACCAAGAGGGATCGAATTTTTTGAGGTGATTTTTTTTTGTCATTTATATGTTGTCACATAAGTATGTGACAACATCTATGTCTCATTGGGTTGTAGATAACCTCATCACTCTTGATTCGATTATAATAAGGTGAGGAAAAAACCCAACACTAACAAAAATTAAACACTAATGTAATCCAATGAAACCACATAACAACTACTAGATGATAACACATCCCTAGAACAATATTACGACCATAACACTAACAAAATACTTAATCTCCTAACTTGCTACTTTTCTTAATTTCCTTTTCCATATAAATAATTCATAATTTGATAATCAAATATTTTTATATGTGTTTTCGCCTCAAGGAAAAATTGTACTATTGGTGATCTAGTTGAGTAGCATATTCATATGCTAACCACGTCTAAAATTTTCCATTTTCCCCTTTCAATTTCATCTCATGCATTAAAAAAATACAATCCATGCTCATGTCTGACTTATCAAATGTCATCCAAGGTATAAATGAAGAAATTGAACAATTGTGTTGATCCGGATTATTTTCGGCACAAAATGAGAGAGGATATATAATAAAGAAATGCACAAAGATATATATGATATCCAATAATATAAAAGAAATATATCAGAGATGCAACCATAAACACATAGATACAGTAATACACAATTTCTATTAATGAACGAAATGTACAAAATTGTAGAAATACAGAGTGAAAGACTCGTTAGAATGGTGGAAGGATATCTCTGAGAAGAGATGTGATGGCTACTCACATTCGCAAGAACATGGATTACAATGAGGCTCTAAAGGCCTTTTTAACATAAGGAAAATCCAAAACCCTAACCTCGGAAGATGAAAAGCCAACAATTTTGTGGACCTTGTTTTGGGTAGTTTGGTGTATCAACTTCCCGGGGCGTAACTTTGGCATACGATCTTCGTTTGGGGCGTGCAATACCTCGTTGGAAAGATATCATCGAGGAGA
>ML792842.1:771530-790675 GCA_009831015.1 Picea engelmannii | reverse complement strand
TTTGAGCCAGTTAAAAAAAAAAAAAAAAAAAAACCCTTCATTTAGGCCCTCAAAATGGCCCCAGAAGTTTAGGAGACGAAAAACTGTTAAAAATAGTAAGTTGCCAGAAGACTGTTTTGAGCTAGTTGGAATAGGTGGGTGGCCACCAATGTCCACCTGGATCATGTGTAAGACAAAGTCAAGTATATCTAAAAAGGGATAGAGGTGAAGAGCATAAAGGTTAAAAAATGAAAAAATAATGAAGCTAGAGTTATGTCACCTCATTAAAAAAGGTTCAACCCCAAAGTCCTATGCTAAAAATGCATATCTAAAGAAAACAACTAAGGATTTTTTTTTTAAATGTAGAAAGGAGTAATAAATAAGGTGTAGAGGTGGTAACTCTAAGACAAGCTCCCTCTTAAAGGCTTATAAGTACAAATAATGAAGATTCATATCTCTAGAAGTTAGTTAGACTAGTTGAAAGACCTTATACATCATTATATATGACTTTGAGGGTCTAAACATGAAGTTCCGCTTCCCTTCCATTAATATTTCATCATTTTTACCTATCTCTAACCAAGGTTACCTAGGAAACATTTTTTCCCCTAGGAATTAACACATGTAATAAGGGTAAATTTTCCCCACCATGGTAAACTTAGGAAATTTATAAAATTAACCTATGTTAAGTTGTTGTTAGTAGTGATTACTTAATGTGCATTTCCTAATGACTTGTTTTGAAGCTTGACACATCATTATAGGTGGTTACCCCACATTGGGATCCATGTATTATGCCTCTAGATCAGTGACATTGCCTCAAGATCCATGTGCCTACATTGGGATTTGTGTACCTGTATTTTGGCCATATCTACCTACATTAGGATCCATGTAGATTTTCTTGGGATCCATGTCATTGCATTGAGATATGTGACATCACAATGGGAAATGACTAGGATGCCACATCATCATAGAGGTGTCCACGTCAACATTTTGTACATTTGTCAACATATGGAGCAAGCATGAGCCACTTGGAGGTGAAATTACTTAGCACGTGTAAGAACCTTTCTAGAAGGGTGCACTTTATTTCTCATACACTCACATGTGTGCTTCTAGAATCTTTTGGAAGGGGAACTCCTCATTATCCACTTGTGTCCACACGTATGAGGGGAAAATTCCATGAATATTGGGGCACCCTAGTTTTTGGTCCTCATTTGACCTCACGCATGCTCTAAGGTGGTTATTAGCTCATTTCTAGGCAGGTGCTCAAGGTTTTGTTCATGGTTTTCACCTCACATGTTGTATTGACCACACTTTGAAGAGGGGCCCTACTTTTTAGGAATTTATTGTAACCAATTATGGTATTTACCCATGGTTTCACTTGGGAACATAGTTTTAGGCTCATGGTTTCATCTTAGCACATGGTATAAGCTCATTATTTCACTCTAGCTCATGGTATTCATTGTATTGTTTTGGGGAGGTCTTTATCTATATAAGGAGGGCATCTCCCTAACTTTTTCATGGTTAGAATAGATTGGAAGACACATATTGCTCAAATTTGGTCTAGTTTCTTTTCTATTTTCTTGAGTAAAGTTGTTGTAGATTAAATAATAGAAAGGGTTTGGCATGCAAGAGACATTAAAGAAGGAACTATTGCAAAGAAAACAATGCAATTAAACTATGACATGGTCTAACTTGTTTCTTTGTGAATTTTTAGAGCTATATCTTAGTATTTAAGTTGAATATCTTAGGGTTTTAACTTCTTTCCCTAGATTTCTTCTTTAATCTTTTAAAGTTTGCAATGCTTGGGTTGAATCTATCATTAGTTTAACCTCCATGTGAATCTTATATAGTCCAAGTTTCCTAACTTGATTCTCACCAAGCATTCTTTAGATATGTGTGGGGACGTCAAAATTGAAGGTAAAAGGGAAACTACTCAAGGAGTGGTTTAGACTCCATGCCCAATGGAAACACTAGGTTTTTTCTTTTCCTTTCTAATAATCTCAATCTAATTTTTCCCCTTTTCATATTTGGTTTATTTTGCAATCTAGGGTTTTAAGGGTTTAATCTTTGAATTGATTTCTTGATCCAATCTTGATTTCAGTTGTTGAATCTTACTTAGTTTGGATCTATCTCATGCTAATACTTTGTTTTATTATGTATCGTTAAAGTTCTTTGTTTCATTATGTATATTTAAAGTTGGAAAAAGTAGGCTAGCTTAGCTAATTGAAATTGTAGGGTTTAAATATTGATCCTAGCTTATTACTTTGATGAATCTAACCCTTTGATGAATCTAATGTTTCATAAGAATAAATATGAATGAAATATAATGTTCATAATGTTCATATCTTGATTTTTTTTTACCAGAGAATTCAACAACTAGTCGGGCACGTACTCACGTGACACATGGTCGTGTTATCCGACTGCTACCACTATAACCCCAAGCATGTCAACACGACCCCTCACATGGCACACAAGGCTAGTCAAGGGTTTTGAACCAGTGACTTCACATAATGGAGTGCCTTAACAATACACTCCATCACTCACTGTTCTACACCCCACCTCGAGAACCCATATCTTAATTTATTTTATTTCTTCTCATTATTGCTATAAAAATACTTAATTATTTGATAACATATAGTATTAAGACTTTCTTACATTCACTCACTTTGTAATTGTCACTATGACTGTGGAAATCGGTACAACACCTAGAATTTAAATGTTATTTAAGACCTAAACTAATGAATCAATGCATTCATGAGTGGAACAATCTACTCTATAAGCCAAACACGATTTAAGCATATTCAACCCACTTTAGTGCTCAAAATCTGTTGCTGAAGATTTATTATTGGCTGTTTTTTCATTTAATTTGGCATGGATCTAATTTTGATGGCAAATATGTGAATGTGAAATACATTCAAACACACTACTTTATCACTTATTGTCCACTCTAATATCTCCATAAGTTTTAGATTTTAAATATACTTTTGGATCATTATTTTCAATGACAATGGGTTGCTTGATTATAGTGCTTCTAAATTCTCGTGGGACTCTTCCTCTGTTAAATAAAGTTTAAGTAAGAATCTTTGAATAACGGAAAATTCCAATATTCTCGTTGGATTTTTGTCTTGTTCATCTCATATGGACTTTTATTCTGACAATATTCTCAATGGACCTCTAGTTATTTTCAACATTTTTCTTTTATGAACATTATACGTATATGGACGTTATTCTTTTATGGACATTATGGATATTTCTTTGCACAAGATTCTTAATGGACCACTAGTTATATTCGATGTGTGTTTCCTTAATACTCTTCTTATTCGGCACCACTTAAAAACATTTTGGGGGCACAAATTTTTTGATGCATTAAATCATTGTTTTATGACTTTTCAGAATTGTTCTTTTTCATATCCACGTAGATGCAAAGAATACATGATAACCATTTAGTGAAGTGAATATTCATATTAAGCAACATGCATAAATTCTCTTATATACAATAAAGGGGATATCTCTTTCACCTATCTTAAATCTCATATTTCAGTTACAATTTATCACAATAAATTTATATACTATATTAAATATAAATATAAATATAATGAGATGTTTTACTACATATAAAATATTTGTAATTAAATTTTGATATTAAAAAAAATATTTTTAATATAAAAAAAATAAAAAAAGAAGTAAAAGGAAATTGAGAAAATAAGAGAATACTTACTAGCAAAAATATCATATCATATATAAGATATCTCTTACAAAGATTCGTGAGGGAAAGACTCCAACAATAAAGATTATGAAGATTGTGTCTTACCCTTCAATTTTCATATATATAATGCAATCATAAAATGATTTGCTCATTATGGAAGAAATAAACATTGTGGCATGTAATAGGTTGCTACAATGTGTTTTGCATCACTTTTTTACACTTTTCAACTAGGGGATAAATAATTATTACAATAGGAATATAATCTCTTTCTCTTTTAGAGGGTGAGGTTTTATCACCTCTTAATGCCTATGAGAGTTATGTTTGAGGATTTTGCATCCTCCAACTCATGTTTAGAGTTAGGGTTTTGGATCTCTTTGAATCTTCTTGAAAGTCCATACATGACTAGCTTTACATTTGAGTAATGAGAAATGACGTGGCATCCACTTGGTACTATGATGGTCAAAGCATGGGTTAACTTTCCATGGACATAACTTTCTCATGTGGACTATAATTGAGATGCTCTTTAGGTTTTTGGAAAGCACCCATTAAGGAGGAAAAGGGGACAATAGGGATATGCTATTTTGGCAAGCTATGACCCATAAAAACATTTCTTAATCCGTCAAGCATAAAAATTTGCAGGTTTGGCCCTACCTAGTGGGATTTAGGATCATGCCTAAAAATGGCCGCTTCAAGTCTTCAATTTTGATTATTTTCCCTAGAAAGCACCAAAAATGATGACAAATTATATAGTGACCCATTTTCGATGAATTTTTTTTTGTTACTTCCACTCTTTTATGTCCTTTTGTCTTCTTTTACGAACTCCTTATCACACATGGTCACCATGCATTCTTCATATTATGTTCTTGTCCTTATTGCATTCAACTGCACTCTTCATGACTTTAGAATCTCGCATGTTCTTTTCCTCAAATGGTAACTTGCTTCCTTCATCCACGTCCACATTGTGCTCTATTCTTTTCTCCTATGACACCTATGATTCAACTTCTATTGTGATAATATGTACTATATTCATCTACATCATGCTTACTAAGTGCACTTGTGGACTTGGATGTTTTCAGGGACACTCTTGTATCACAAATCAACAATGACAAAGGTTAATGGCCATTTTTAATACTCAATAATCACTTATTAGTATAGTAGTATAAACAACCAATGCTTTTCATGTTTTCACTCTAATGTTTCTTCACGAGAACCATTGCCAACATTTTTTCACTAGAATCTTGCAATTTCAATTTTGTTTTGATG
Organism: Picea engelmannii; assembly: GCA_009831015.1. NCBI lineage: Eukaryota > Viridiplantae > Streptophyta > Pinopsida > Pinales > Pinaceae > Picea > Picea engelmannii. The sequence continues at coordinate 785,730 of ML792842.1, read as the reverse complement.
GAGTTGTGAAATTTAGGTATTGATATTGCATATTCTAAATGTATTAGGGTTTCCGATGCTTCTCTATGACATAAAAAACATCCATTGGAATTGGATTCTAGGTGCTTCGACCTAAATTTATGTCACATGAGATGTCATTGGAGAAGATGCAAAATGTTGGTTATTTATCGTTCTTCCTTATTGATGATTGCATTCATTATGTCTTAAATATGAGTACATCCATGTGGACTTGCACCTAGTTCTAGTATATATGTAAACACACTAATAACTCCATTATATTAGGCAAAAAATAACCTTCACCATTGCCACTCAACCAAACTCATAAAATAACCACAACAAGTCAAAAATCTTGGGATACATCTTGTTCTCAAAATATTGACCGTGTTTTATGTTTGAGTAGAGTTTTAAACCCATAGGGTTTTGTTTTTCTACTAGAGTTCCTCTGATAGGTTTTAAAAGACTTCCACTTTAATGGAGAATACAACCTATAAAAACTCATCCTACTTGATTTTCATTGGTGTCCTTCCTTCATTGGGTTTTCCTTGCTAGGTTTTTCTAGACTCCCATTTTGCATATAAAACTTGACCCAAACATCTAGTCCCCTTCTTTGTTTGGTTGCATCGATCCTATGCTCAACAAACATGTGAGTCCTTTTCTCAGCAAATATAGGGTATCTTTGTTGGTGTTGCGAGTTTAAGTCACTTACAAATTTTACCAAGCATTAGTTCTAGCATCCTTACCAAGTGCATATCACCTATTCATAGTGAGTTAACATTTATCTTATTTTAACCCATTTGCTCAGAAATAATCCATTTTACTCAATAGCCTCTCCTCTGCTCAAAGTTATTTCCTTTTCTTAAAGAATGATCCTTTTTCTGGTAAACATATCTTTTCATGTTTAGCCATGTCTCCATTCACCTCCTTTTCTCGAAAATCACCCTCTTTGTTTGTCATTTATTCCTCTACTCAAGAAAACTTAGCCAAATTTTAGTTAAATTCTCCTCCTAGAAAAGTGCCTTTATCTTAGCTTCTTGGTATTTTCCCTTGCCCCTAAGCCTTAGACCAATTCTACCTCATTGATATTCCATGGTAACAATTCTAATGGAGTTTATCACTTGTCCAATAAAGGCTTGATATGTTTTTTTGCAAGTTGAAACGTGCTTAAAGAAGTAGTTCAAGGACATAAATCTTGAACTCACATAGGTGGAAAAAATCAAATGGTGCAAAATGGAGAAATGTTATCTTTAGCATTTGTATTTAGGCATGATTGAGGTAAGTATACTAGTCACCTACTACCAAGTCATGATTCAAAAAGTTGATGGGTTGATGCAACTTTTTCTATGTGTTTCATTAGGAAACTTTTCTTTTCAAAATATTGTCAACATGCACCCTCATGTGGCCATGCAATGAGTGAGAGAGGCTACCCTTGGTGCTCATATGTGATGATGATTCCAATAAAGCATACCACTTGTCCAATGAAGGCTTGATTTATCTTTTTCCAATGGGGGATAATTTTGTTTTTTTTCATGAGGTACGACTCACTTGTAAGATAAGTTCACATATATAGGTCGCAAATTCTCTTAGGTGAAAAAAAATCAAATAGTGCAACAACATGAAGAAAAATAATATTCAACATGTGTGTAGGCATGAATGAAGAAAATACAACATCTAGTGTCCATTCGGGTTGTGATTCAAAAAGTTGATGCATTGATGCAACTATGTGTCTCACTAGCCAACTTTTGTGCTTGGAAAATTGTCAACATGCACTTTTGTATAAACATGCAACACATGGAGAGGCCATCCCTAGTGTTATTACATGGTGATGATTCCATCAAAGCAAATTACTCATCCAATGGAGGATTATTATTTTTTTCATGAGTTATAACTTGTTTGTTAGAGAAATTTAAGGACCTGTATCTCGAAATATCCCCATTGGAAAGGGTGCAACCTTAAACTTCAAAACATATATTTAGACGTGATTGAAGTTAAGTTAATACACTAGCTACTAGTTGTTAGGAGAACACTTTACAAATTTTCCCCATTAATACAACTTTTCTTACATGTTTCATTTGGTAACTTAATTATGTTTCAAAAATCATCAACATGAACCCTCCCACATAAACATAATGTATTAGATAGGCTACCCCCTAGTGCTATTAAGTGGTGATGATTCCAACATAGCATATCGCTTTTCAAACAAAGCCTCGGTTTGTTTTTTAGATGGGTTGCAACTCAATTGTTAGAGCAACTTAGGATACTATGTGTCTAACACTCTGTAGTGGAAAAAAAACAAACAATCCAACAAAATGGAGAATCAATATCTTTAACACATGCATTTATCCATATCTAAAGTTCATACCTTATCCACTAGGGGTGTAATTAATAAAGTTGACCAATGGATGCAACCTTTTGTGTGTTTCACTTACAAATTTTATGTTAAAAAATAATTAGCAAGCACCCTTGCTTGGCAATGTGTGCATGAGAGAGGCTACTCCTAGATATATTCCATGGTGAAGATTTCAATAGAGAAAGATTCTCATCCAATGGAGGCTCAATTTATATTTTTTGTGAGTTGCTTTCTAGAATGTGGGTTTAGGGATACAGATCTTGAACATTCCAAAGTGGAAAAAATAAAAAATAAAAATGCAACAAAATGTAGAACTGTAAGCTCCAACATGTGCATTTGTGTATAGTTGAGATTAATACAATGGAGAAAGTGTGACTTGAAAGTGAATTTAAATGCCCACTTAGTTTGTAAAGGAAATATTCATTTATTTTCAATCGCATATTACAATTTTGTATTATTTATTTCAATAAATTTTAATAGACATGATGAACTTAATAACATGATCATTTGTTGACTCTTTGCTATATACAAATTTGAAGTATCCATGACTGTCATGTTTTTTTTCAAAGAGAAAACAGTCTACAATACTCAAGCTATCTGCCTAACTTCTATTGATATAAACACAAGACTTTGATGCGCAACAACGCCATTTTGTGTAAACAAAACTTGACCACTTGAGCGCAACAACGCCATTTTGTGTAAACAAAACTTGACCACTTGAAAAAACCAACTGGTGGTCTGTAAGAGGGTAGACTTCCACTCCTACTTGATGCATGTGGGTCTTGGATTGTTAACTTGTTTCTTTATGTCAAAAAAAACAAGTTCATAAGTAATTAGAAGCAATATTTAAAACTATCATCTTATAATTTACATTTTTCAATCTATCACTACTCATAGAATATATTTTATATTAAACCAATACAAAATATAAATTATTAAAATTTCTTAAATACAAATTTGTTTTTATTTTTATCATTATTATTAATGCATTATTATTATTAATAATGTATTGAGACTATAAATTTTTTAAATAAATATTTATGATATAAATGGAAAATGATTATAAAATTCCATTTATTATATCATATATCAATCGAGAGTAGTTAAATTTTTTTTAATAAATATTTATTATATAAATAAAAAATTATTATAAAATTTCATTTATTATATCAATCGAGAGTGATTAAAGACTTTATGTAACTTTATTGATAATATTTATTAATATTTAAATATTTATTTTCTTAAAAACAACAATTACACCATGAACTACAGACTACATATTAAGTATGAAATTGTCAATATAATAAAAAAAAATTTAAAAAACAATATTTCCATTTCATTATAGTATCAAATATGATACTATATGTCAATTATTTACAATAATTATTTTAAAAAACAATATTTCCATTGCATTATAGTATCAAATATCATACTATATGTCAATTATTTACAATAATTATTTTATTAGTGTTTTAATTATATTATAAATTTGTATAGTTATTACCTATAACATATTTGAATAAACATTGTGTACGAAGATTTGAAAGAATAAAATATATCAATTACAGTATTAAAATAAAATTAGCATTGAAGTAAAAATAGAAATACCAAGCATATAATAGTAAATGGTCATTTATTATATTTCTATTTTTATCTCAATGGCCATTTTATCTTAATATATTATTTTAATATTGTAATTGATAGAGTTTATTCTTAATAACGTTTTTAAAATAATGATTTTTTTATTATATCATCAAATTTTGTTTTTTGTTTTCAATAGTAAGTAATTTTGTAATTTTTTCTTTTAAATATTTTTTTATAGACATTGTATTTTAATATCTTATAGTTTCTCGTCTTTGATGATAGAGTTTATATTATTATTTCTATTCTTATATTATTTTAATATTGTTTCTCGTCTTTGATGATAGAGTTTATATTATTATTTCTATTCTTATATTATTTTAATATTGTAATTGATAGAGTTTATTCTTAATAACGTTTTTAAAATAATGATTTTTTTATTATATCATCAAATTTTGTTTTTTTGTTTTCAATAGTAATTTTGTAATCTTTTCTTTTAAATATTTTTTTTAGACATTATATTTTAATATCTTATAGTTTTTAGTTTCTATTTTAAATGGAGTGTCCATTTAAAAAGTTGACGTTTCAAAACTTCATAGAGAATATTTATCTATAAATCTTATACATAATATGACGAACTATAAAAATCTACACACTTATATAATTATATAATATTTTTTATAAAATAATATATAGCATAATATTATAAATTTAAAGATACATCTTTATTATGTTGGAGTGAAATCTACAATTCATTAAGATTGAGATTAAGGTTGAGGATACATATTGTATGCAAATGGAGTATGGACACAATAATAATTTTATTGAAGAAGGTTTTTATAAGGTAAATTTTTAAACTTTCATTAAATTGTTATTAAAATTATTTAAGTGGATAATATGTTTAAGTTTATAAAATAAAATAATATATGCATAAGATCAAATAAATTTGAATATTTATTTATATATATCTAATTAATTTAATACATTTTTTTCTTTAATTTATAAATAAATTAATTAAATTTTAATTAAAATTAATATATCATTTAATTAATTTTGTTTTAAAAATATGTTTAAAATATTTCCTAAAATATTTAACTTAATTAAATTATTTATATAATTTTAATTAAAATTAATATATCATTCAATTGATTTTATTTAAAAAATATGTTTAAAATATTTCCTAAAATATTTAGCTTAATTGAATTATTTCTATAGATTCAATTTTTTTATTCTTATGTTTATATGTTTATCTATTAAAATGATAAAATGGTTTAACCATTCTTTCTTTCTAACTTTTTCTCAACTTATATTAGTCAATTATATATTTTGTTTAAAAAATATGTTTAAAATATTTCCTAAAATATTTAGCTTAATTGAATTATTTCTATAGATTCAATTTTTTTGTTCTTATGTTTATATGTTTATCTATTAAAATGATAAAATGGTTGAACCATTCTTTCTTTCTAACTTTTTCGAACTTATATTAGTCAATTATATATTTCATTATATTATTCAAAATTTTATTTTCTATGTAATTTGTTAAAATTGTATTCTTTAAATTATATCTAAATATATATTTTTAAATAAAATTTATTAAATAGATATTTCAAATATCACATTTAAATTTTTATTTTTTTTCAATTATCAAATATTTATATTTAAGTAAATACATATTATCTTTCTATATATCTTTTTACAACATTTTAAAATTATTGATATAATCATAAACATGATCCCATTTATTAGTCTTTGTGGTAGACATAGAGGGACTATTGTGCTTTGACTAAAAATATTTGCATAATATCTATTGTTGGAGCTAGAAAACTAAAAAAATTGATTTTCATATAATAAAAAGTACCATATATGTAATGATATGATTGGATAACAGATTGGAGGTCTTATTGCCGGCTTCGCTATTCCCAATGTTTTATATGTTAACATATCCAAACTTTTTGATCGTATACAATCTTTTTGAATCATATATTTTTCCTATGTATTGTTTGAAGGTGGATTAATGCTAGCATTAGTTTGAATGTTTGTATTAGCATTTTCTGCTAGCTAAATTTATCCCAATGTTTGATATGCTAGCATATCCAAAGTTTGCCCTTCGAATACATTCTCTAGCATATTACTATGTGTGATATTTTCTTTATTCTTGCGTGCTTCGAGAGTCTTTGTCATTGTTGCATACATAAACAGGCCTGCCACGCTGCAGGCTTTCTTAAATATTTTCACAGGACAACACCCTTCGACGGTTCTGATAGTCTTAAGTGTTTACCTAACAAGTCTCGCAACCTTGAATGTTTATTGTACAGTTTTGTTCTATATTTTTTGATGGTGTTGTTTGCAGTGAAATTGTGCAAAATTGTTCCCCAGCGACATCATTGGTTCAGTGGTTGATGCTTGTTCGGTTTGTTCCATGCTTCTTGTTCTTGTTTGATTCAACTTTGCAAAGTTGAGGTCCCACAGTTGCAGTTGCTTGTTCACTGGTTTGTTGTTCTGCAACTTTACAAGTTGTTGGACATGTTGTTGCGGTTTGCAAATTTTGTGGTTGTGCTCTTGTCATCCCTCATTGACAGGTAAGTTTTCGTGCCATCATTTCGTTGCTATTCATTTTTTTCTACTTGGTTTTTTGCACCTTACAGGCAAGATTTTTCAATGGTAGGAGTCCCTGCCTCAAAATTATGTCGCAGAACATCTTTCTGTGTGATCTTATTTTCTGTTCCTGGAAACCTTGCGTCTTCATATGCCAGTTGCCCCGTCTTGCATATTGTGCCATAGCTATTTCAAAAATTGCAATGCAAAGGGGTTTAAGAAAAAAATTCAGAGCTATCACAAGGGGGAACCATCCATCGGGGTGTAGAGGCAGGAAATGCTTTTATTCTCTAGGTCAAAAAACTGCGTCCACCTCTTGCCTTTGTTTTGTCCTTTCTATTTTGCATAATTTTTACTTACTCTGAGAAGCTTGTAGGATGCACACCATGAATAGGTTGAAATCGATCTTTGTGCTCATCAAATTTATAGTCTTATTTATTTGATTTGTTTCTTTTGTTTGGTTCACTTTTCAGTGTAGGTTTGTTTTCTTGTCATCTACTGTGGTGACTAGGGGGGATTGAATTTGACAAGAATAAGGTTGAAGGATACATACTGGGATTGGTACGTAGTTCCGTGCTTGTATTTTCTATTTAATTTTTTTTATTTTTTTGTTTGTTTTCGTTTTATTCTTTTCTCCCCTTCTCTCTGTTTTCATACAAACTGAAAGTAGCTAAGAAACAAATTCAAAATCATAGTTCAAAGGATGAAACACATAATAGATGTTGAGTCGTATGAAATAGATACACACTCCATTATACATGACAACATTGACGAGGTGTTGCATAGCAATGTGCTTTTTAGATTGGATGCATTCTCGTATATAGTAGGGGATTGCTTTTTCGATGCATTTAAGGTTCTACTACATTTTCGTTATTCCTCGACTGACCTGCGCAATGGATTGATAGATTTTTTCTTGGGATGTTTAAAAAATGTCGATGCCGAGGCATTGGAGTCGTATGAATACAATCTAGAATATGATTTTCTTCGGCAGTTGCATGGAATACATGATGTCGCTATGTATTTTTCAAAGATGCGTTTGTCTGCATCTCCAATTCTACTTGCGCATGAGAGGGGACTTTGGGGAGATACATTTTGCATACGGTGGTTGTCTAATTGGATCAATATATCAATTGGAATATGGTCATTGACAAGAAAAATAAGATATCTACTATTCAACAAAACTGCATCTAACAATCCATATTGCATCTTGTTCCATGATGCCAATGTTGTCAGTGGTCATTATGAACCACTATTGTATAAAAAAATGTCCATATGCAATCTTGGAGGACCTCATATTTACTTGTCCCTCGTTTGAAAAGACCTTGAATCGCAGTGTAAATAGATTATGCATCGCATAGACTCCCATGGTTTGCAGCTAGCGACAAATGTTGTATCTAGCTGTGGAGATAGTCTATTCAATGCAATTTGTTGTTTGGTAGTAGCAGAGTTCGATGTGCAGTCGCTGCATCTTTACACTGTACAGTACTTTTGCAATGCAATTACAGGTGACAACCAACATGCTTTTAGCTGCTTGCATCATCACCCTTCACCATATCTCCTAGAAAATATGCCGACAATTGCAAGTTGGAAATAATACCTTGTAAACATGGTGTTGTCATATGAAAAAGGAAATGTGGAGGGTTGCATATTCTGTTTGCAATGGATATCTATCATATTTAGAGTAAATATCCAGGTCTAGTCGGCCCTGCCAGATGGAAATGTCCATTCTTGGTCTATTGATTCAAATTACGATCGAACAATTGACATCCTCTCATTGAAAACAGATATGACACACATCCATTATCAACCTTTGCTTGGACATATCACTGGTTCAGGGTTCAATGCCCATGCCACCCAAACCGCATCGAATCTGCATACGCGTGGCATGTTGTTTAATGAGAATGAAAGTCCTCCCAGTTGCAATAAGGCCATACAGGGCTTAAACAAAAAACGTAGGCTAAGTTATCACAACTTGAAACAATTCATGCATGAAATTTGTCCCAGTTGTGATGAGGCCATGCATGGATTAAACAAAAAATGTAGACTAAGTTATCACAACCTGAAAAAGTTCATACACAAGAGAGAAAAAAACATTGGTGGTATAGGAAATACTGGCGTTCCAGTTTCCAGTGTCAATGCCAGCCAAACCACATCGAATGTGCATAAGCGTCGCATGCTATTTATTCAGAGTGAACTTCATCCCAGCTTCCATCAGGTCATCCTTCCCTTGAACAAGAAACATAGACTAAGTTACCACAACTTGAAAAAGGTCATGCGCGAGAGGAAAAAATACATTTCTACGATTTATTTTAGAGAGAAACTGACATATCACAATCTAAAAAAATTTGTTCGTGCACAACACAACATATACAAGTACGGTCACATATCCCACAATGGTCATGCAACTATCCCTGAGGAAAAAATCACATTTCGTGTGCTAGAAGCAACACCGTGCATTGCTACCAATGAAAACCAGCAAACACTTTCTACCCATACTTTCCTGCGAAAGAAAGATGCAAGACAAACCTACATGAAACAAAGAAAAGACACTCGTTCCATTGCATGTGTACTTTGCGATCAATTGAATTTCACAAAAAAAATAAGTCTTTCACACCTAATTTGGAAGGAGAATACCTTCGCTTGACAACACATGATAAAACATTTTCCAGTGGTAAAATTTTTCTTCCATGCAAACGGTGGCTTGAAAATGGAAAGCTGCCACAATTTGCAAACCTTGACCAAATAAGATGTAATACACTACTACCAGATGTAAGTGCACTTACGGAACTTGAAGAGAGACTTGTGTCTCTGTGAATTTCATTTGCACAAATCAGGTCCTAGGGCTATAAATGACCCTAGATGGGCTTAATAGGATCAATTATTAATGTGCTTGTTCAACTAGATGTTGTGCAAAAAGCCTTTCCACAATTCATTAGCGATACACTGAAAATTGTTGTGGCTCTTAAAAGACGCTTGCAATACAAAAATGCGTATCAGACAGGCAAAGTGCGTGTGCATGCTGTTATGAAAGCATTAAAGGAATTATGTTCTAGGGCCTTGTACAAAGCACAAAACATTTGTATAAATGAGAACTAGAACAACGTTCTTGGAGAAGAGGATGACAACTCTGCAGAGACCCTCGAAAATTCTAGTGAATTTGATACAAGTGATGAATTAGAGAATGAAACACCTGCTGAGACATTGGTGCATGGATTCACTGATTCATAGTGCATTTGTGACTTGCAAGACAATATTGTCGAAATTGCACCTGCTGAGGGGCAACATCCACTTGGAATATTCAAGGAAAGATTCGTTGAGGAAATGAACTTCCCAACACTCTTCTATGGAGATCCACGTGCCACTGACATTACAGAATGATCCAGTTATCATAAAATAGTTCGATGGGAGCTACTACATTCAAGCTGTGAATTCTCCTGTGATATAATTTTTTTTTTTTTCAAAACAATGCGCATAATAATAGAGCAAGTTCTGTCTTGCATGTGGGTCCGAATAAGAAAAGGCCAGTTACAAGGAAGAAATTTGTTGGCCAAGGATGTCAAGTACAAAGTAAACCTAGAAAAAATTCTGAAATCTGATATTGGATACATAGATTTCAAAAACATTCGCTTCTCTCCTGACTATTTGGAACAAAACAAGAAAACTATTTTTGCAATGATCCGACAATTGGGCCCACCAACATTTTTCATCACATTTACAAGTGCAGAGCATTGTTGGGATCCATTGGTGGTTGTCGTATCTGACTTGCATAGGAATAAGAAACGTAAAAAACAAACTGATACACTGGAAAATAATGACATTGACTACCTCATAAGAAAATACCCAGTGACATGTACTCGCTACTATAGACATAGAATAAATGCTTTGAGACAATTGATATGCCATGATGAAACGTTTTTCAGAAAAATATCATACTACTTTTTTTTGATTGAATTCTAGAATAGGGGGAATGAACATGACCACGCATTGTTGTTGATAAAGGGTGCACCAGTCTATGGAGTCAAAAACAATTCACAGATTGGGCAATTTGTGGACAAATACATAACAAGCAAGACAGATCATTTGGATCCAGAACTTGCCAAAGTTCATAGACATTATCATACAAGAAGTTGTAGAAAACAAAAAAACTCACATTGCAAATACAACTTTCTCGTGCTGCCAATGAGAGAAACAAGAATCATAGAGCCACTTAGTTTATAGAACAATGTTGTTGCTCGAGAATCTAAATCCTTGTTCGCATTTCTAGAACAAGGAGAGTTTGACAAGTTGATGAGCTTCGATGACTTCTTGACAGAGCTAAATCTATCATAAGATGAGTACATCCAAGCCATACAATGTACGCTTAAAAAACCAACACTTTTCCTTAAATGAAAACTTTCCCATATTTGGAACAACAGTTTCTCCAAGGACATGCCATTTATGTGGAATGAAAACACAGATGCGTAGTACGTCCTGAATGCGTATGCTGCAGTGTCGTATTGTACCTCATATATGACAAAGGTTGACAAATCTATGACAAGTGCATTCAGAAGAATACACAAAGAACATGAAAGAAGTCATATTGATGCCATACAAATGATACGTACACTTGGAAATACATTGCTTAATCTTCAACAAATGTCTGCTCAACAAGCAGTCCACATTGCACTTTCCCTGCCCCTCAATTGTAGTTCAAGAAAATGTGTCTTCATAAACACATCTCCACTTGAGAAATGCACATTTTTGCTTAAACTACCTGGTTTTCTAGAACAAGAGCCTGGAAATTTAGAAGACGTGTTAGGTTGCTCTATTATTGATTAGTACCTCTAGTGTCCATCTCCTATTAGGCATATTTGCTTAGCAGAATTCGTATCGCATTACAAAAAAAATGGTGCGCCCATATCAAAAAGAAAAAAACCCTCTATGATATGGTTTTTCAAATACAATAAACATTCTGACTATGAAAACTACTGTAGAGAAAAAATGTTGCTCTACGTTCCGTTCGATGAAAACAAAGACACATTGAAACATAACTTCTCTACATGGGAAGCTGCGTATTTTGCCTCTGAGACTATACTGCAAATCAATGAAGCTAGATTTACTTACAATGTTAATCCAACGGGGGGTGATCTAGAAATTGCAGTTAATGAGCTAGAAAACCATGACAATCTTGATGAGGCATTCACAAACCAAAAACCAACCATAACTCCCTGCGATTCCTATGACTTGCAAGCAGATTTTCCTTGTCCTCGAGCAGGTGGCAGTGAAAAACGTATCAATCTTGGTTTTCAAGTCACAAAACATCCTTTCCTTATTGAAAATAATGAATACCACAGAATGAGACGTCTGTTGAATCGAGAACAACAAACAATTCTAAAGGACATTGCGCTTAAAAAATGCTTGAACATGGACACTCATATGCACTTGTTCCTTATAGGCAGAGTAGGAACATGCAAGACATTCACAGTGAAAGAACTGTTCCAAATTCTTATACGAATCTATGATTCAAAAAATTCCTCTGATCCTATGAAACCAAAGGGCCTAATAGTTGCATACACAGGAAAAGATGCATATAATGTAGGTGGAACAAAGTCCACTCTTCATTTTTAATGCCTTTTAACAAGTCACAACTTCTTCCACTTAGCAAGGAAATGTTAGATACATTGTCTAAGCTTTATGACGAACTCCAACTTGTGTTTATAGATGAAGCATATTTGATTGGAAGTCGCTTCTTGTATTCTATTGAAAACCGAATAAGAAGCATAAAACATGTGCACATCAAATACTATGGAAACATTGACATGATATTCTGTGGGGATCTTTACCAGGCACAACCTATCCAATATTCTTTGATATTTGAACAACCCACGGTTAACATGCAAACAATGACGCATGAATTCTGGAGAGACAATATTAAATGCCTTGAATTGCATACTCCAATGCGCCAGAGAGATGAAACATTTATTGCAATTCTGAATAGAATGCAGACAAACAACCAAACATATGATGACTTAACATATATCAATTAGAGGTGCTTGCGACCTGCACCAACAGACCCAACATTCCCTTACCTGTTCTACACAAATAAGGATGTTGTAATGCATAACAGGAACATTCTATCACTCATGCCTAGCGATGATATCATCATCAATTCAATTCATTTGGAAGAAAACAAATATGGAAATGTGCCATGTCATGAACATACAACCACTTTACCTTTGTAACTTGTCCTAAAATTAGAAATGCTGGTTGAAATATATGCCTACAACTATGATTCACAGGATGGCTTGGCCAATGGTGTAGATGGAATACTCAAAGGCTATACGAAAAAAAAAAAACTTGATGTCCTTTGGATTAAGTTCCATGAACCGCATATAGGAAAGCGAAAAGCAAGCAAGTTGGCTTATCTATATAATTCAAACACTGCAAGCGATTGGACACCTATTTTGTGAATATCAAAGCCAGTATTGACATCAACAAAGATAGGTCGATTGAAGATTCAAAAACAGTTTCCAATTAAACTTTCATGTACACATACAGTCCACAGATCGCAAGCATTAACACTTGATAATGTTGCATTTCAGCCTGCTGGAATTCCGATACATGGACTTGTATACACAACACTGTCCCATGTCAGAAGCATAGACTCCTTGTATTTACTAAGTCCTCTTACAAAAGATAAATTCAAGGTCAAACAAAAATTTGATATTGAAATGGATCGCCTCAGGACCACCGCAAAATGGAAACTACAGTATGATTACCAATCCATACAAACAAAGTCATTTGTATCAATTCTCTCGTTTAACACACACAACTTACATGCACACATGGATGATATACTCAATGACTATGATACAATGCAATACGATATTTTGTGCTTGTAGGAAACATACATGGCATTATGCATGCAAAACAAACAATTTCCAAATCACAATTGCATAAGTTACATTACACATGGGGTGATGATATTGGTGAAAAAACATGTACCAATTTTGCACCATATACATTTCAAAGAAAATAATGTTGAGATGGTGCTTGCAAAGATATTTTTCCATGGAACATAAATCACAATACTGAATTTGTATGCTTCTTCCCATGCAACCTTCTCCAACATACTAAATGTTATTTCCAATGCATTAGGTCATTTCCATCTGAATGGACCCATTGTGCTTGTAGGAGACTTCAATATTGACATGCTACAAAATAATGCTAGAACAAAAGAATTGGAAAACTACATGTGCAAATACAGTATCCACTTTCTTTTGAACAACACAAGTCATGTGCAAAACACACTTATTGACCATGTGTGGTCAAATGTGCCCATTCCTCAATACAACATCTTTATCTTAGACACATATTGGTATGATCACGATACAATTGGTATTGCACTTGAATTATGAAATATACATCAAACATATTGCAAAGTCATATTTCTATGTTTCAAAGCATATATGTATAGCTTGTTGCCATATATATATATATATATATATATATATCCATCTTCTTAGTTTCCCTTGGTTTGTACACATATTGGTCTGGTCACCAAACAGTTGGTGTTTCACTTGAATTATGAAATATACATCAGGCATATTGCAGAATCATATTTGTATGCTTCAAACCATATCTGTGTATCTTGTTGCAGAAAATCGAGATATCCAACTTCTTAGTTTCCCTTGGTTT
>ML792842.1:737536-771519 GCA_009831015.1 Picea engelmannii | reverse complement strand
GAACCAAAAAAAAAGAAAAAAGGAAAAGAAGGTACATTCTTCTAACACTATCTGTTACTCTATTCCTCTTATTCTAGTTTATTTAGTCTATATATATAGTACTTGCTTTTTTCTTTACATGTCAACTTATGTTCATGTCCGTTTTGTTTTGTGCTTTTCTTCATAGACACAAACATGAAAACTAGACACCGCAAAGAACTCCTAACTAGGAATGTAGAAGAATCCATGCAAAGGTGCGTTTTTTCTACCCGTGTTCCATATACAATAGTTTTCCGTTTACTTTGTCTGTATTTGTTGAACTAGGTTGCAACTCTGTTTTTTTTTTCCCTCCTTGGAGACTCCATATCTTCTTGTACATTGTCTTGTCTTCGTGTCAATTATATTTTTTGTGTTGCTATCTTTAAATAAATAAATTTGTACTCCATCTTTTCTTTTCATGTGTTCCTACGTAACAGTTTTCTTTCACGTCGGTTCTTACCTCCCTTTCTTTTCCCTGTTCTATACTTAGTCGTTCTCCCCTTTTTTTCTTCCCCTCTATTATCCAATTCTGATTCTATACTTAGTCCCATGTTTATGCTTGGGGGTTCCTAGGATGGTGAAGTGGAAGATTTCATGTCCATCTATATCTCTACATCAAGAGTCCAATTGACTGTCGTTCATTTTCATAGTTCGTGAATTTTATGGTCGCCGGTTCCTGCATGGGTGCCATCGAACTCTCATGCCCTGTGTGCGTGGTATACATATTGCACCCGAAACATCAGTGATCTACAATTCGACCTGGACTCAAGGCTTGCGACTCATTTTTCCCAACATCTGTTGATATTTTTCCCAATTCGTCTCAACAGTTAGCCAATTTTATGGCCGTGGGTTCCCCCTAAATGAATTATCGAACTCCCATGCCCATCTACAATTCGACTCTGGGCTCCTCAAAATCCCAAGCCTCACTCTTTATCAAACTCACAATTTGTATATCCATCTATATCTTGACATCACGAGTCCGACCGAGCACTTACATTTCCTTAGCCAATTTTATGGCCGCGGGTTCTTGACCACGCGTTATCGAACTCTCATTCCCTATGTTTCGAGTATACATCTTCCATCCAAAACTTGGGTGATCCATGCCTATGCTCGTGGGTTCCCAGACGACGGAGTGGAATATTTCATGTCCATATATATCTCTACATCATGAGTCCGACCGACCACCATTCATTTTCATAGTTAGCGAATTTTATGGCCGCGGGTTCCTGTGTGGGTGCCATCCAACTCTCATTCCCCATGTGCATGGTATACATCTTGCACCCGAAACTTCGGTGATCTACAATTCAACCCAAACTCGAAGCTTGCGACTCATTTTTCCCAACATTTGTTGATATTTCAAAGCATCTGTTGATATATTTCCCTATTCGTCTCAACAGTTAGCCAATTTTATGACCGCGAGTTCCCCTCCAATGCATTATCGAACTCTCATGCCCATCTACAATTCGACCCCAACCTCCTCGAACTCCCAAGCCTCACTCTTTATCGAACTCACAATTTGTATATCCATTTATATCTTGAAATCACGAGTTCGACCAAGCGCTTACGTTTCCTTAGCCAATTTGATGTCTGCGGGTTCCTGGCTATGCATTATCAAACTCTCATTCCCCATGTTCCGAGTATACATCTTCCATCCAAAACTTGGGTGATCCATGTCTATGCTCATGGGTTCCCAGACAACGGAGTGGAAGATTTCATGTCCATTTATGTCTCTACATCACGAATCCGACCGACCGTCGTTCATTTTCATAGTTCACGAACTTTTTGGTGGTAGGTTCCTATGTGGGCTCCATCCAACTCCCATGCCCTGTGTGCATGGTATACATATTGCGCCTAAAATTTTGGTGATCTATAATTCAACCCAGAATCCAATCTTGTAACTCATTTTTCCCAACATCTGTTGATATTTCAAAGCATATGTTGATATATTTCCCTATTTGTCTCAACAGTTAGCTAATTTTATGACTGTGGGTTCCCCCCCAATGCATTGATATTTCAAAGAATCTGTTGATATATTTCCCTATTCGTCTCAACAGTTAGCCAATTTTATGACCGCGGGTTCCCCCCCCAATGCATTATCAAACTCCCATGCCCCGTGTTCGGATAACATCTTGCATCCAAAACTCTGGTTATCTACAATTCGACCCCAGACTCCTCCAACTCGCAAGCCTCACTTTATCGTTTCCTTAGCCAATTTTATGGCGGCGGGTTCCCGGGTACGTGTTATCGAACTCTCATTCCCCGTGTTCTGAGTATACATCTTCCATCCAAAACTTGGGTGATCTACAATTCTAGCACAGATTCCCAGGTTCAAAAGAGTACCAAAGCATCTTTAATTCTCGTCCATGCCCGCCACATTCTCCCCTTCCCAATAGACATTAATTATGATTTTACTGGTGACAGTTCACAGATGGTCGAAAATATTGGCATTAATAAGAAAGAAGATCGAGGTAATCTCCCATTAAAATGCATTTATGGGGGAATATTATGGAATCTGATTAGTTTCCTCTGTCAATCTTGAATTCACAAAAAAATGATGGTTGTTTTGGTTTTTTTAAGACATCATCGTAGCAATAATTCGATATTGTGCTGGCTCGCTGTCATCTACAAAGGTGTTCACATGATGTCGGTATTTAATATTGTGCACATAATTTTAGAACCTTACAGGTTTTCATGTCTGAGGCTCTGTCTGCATATGAAAATGTTGCTCCACCATTCCAATTTGAACATAGTTTGCATTTGGGCTACAGATAACAACAACAAAATAAAATAATATGAAATTTGTTTAAGTAAATATAAACAAATTATCTTCTGACTTGATCCTACTTTTGTCAAGATCCAGGTATATTACACAACTGTCAATGTTTTCCCCTCTTTTCAATAGCTTCTCGATTTCCCTTCCATCTTTGCACGCTTTCCCAATGCAAATTGATGACACTTTTATTAGCTTTGAAAAGATTGGCATTAAAAGGCGAAAAAGTCGAGGGAATCTACCATTAAAACACATTGAACCAAGATTTACCGGAGATTGTATTATAATGTTGCAACGTCCATTTTAAATACAATAAGGAGAAAAAGAAGGTTTTCATTACCTTATGGCTACAGATCGACACCATGTTTGTGGAGATACACTGAATATTTTTCGGGCACGAGGACCAACATTTTCAGTGGTCCATAGCTTATGAATACTACTCGTACTTCTGCCCAGGTGAAAGTTATATCGACATCTGAAATTGCAACGACACATTGTGTCCTTGATTTTGTTTTTTTTTTCTCTTTAGGGACTTGGTCACGTGCTGCGCCGAGAACTATATTCCAAACCAACGGATTGTCCAGATGGGCAACCATTTCCAAATCTTCCTATCGCCCAAAGTATTTTGAAAGATGTTAACACTTCCCGAAATAGAGCCTAATTTCAAGTGCAAGAATTGAAAGCAGTTCTTAAAGAAGCATGGAAATGAACTAGACCTCTTACCGAAGTTATTACAGGACCCAGTGCCCACTCCCGAGGACATTGCTGTATTATAGGTCAATGCATGTAAAAATATTTTTCGGTAGATTGCATTCCTTTTCACAAGGACATCGAGACAAGCAAGTGCAACCGACATCTCTCAGATGATTCTGTATATTTAATATTTTACGGTCAAGAAAGAAACCATCTTCCATTTCCCCAAGCTAATTTCCATTCAAAAATCTTCCCAGTTATTGCAATACAGGAGGCAAAAGAAATTATTTATTCCACCTTATTTAATTTTCATTGTGTCGAATTGCTATCTATTTCTTGGACTGTCTATGTGTAGGAATATTAACTTTGAATTTGACCCATTAACATTCTCGCACCATAAATTATGGAGACATGACGCTTGCCAACTATTTTATAAGGTCTTCAATTATTTTGTTTCAGTTTTTAAAGCATTGATATTTGGAAGGTATTTCCCCCGGTTCTCTGGCCATCCGACAATATTCCTAGATAGGAGGGACACAGTAGAATAAATGAAAAACTATAATTTTATAAGGATTATCGGGTTTAAACAAAATCCTTGCTTCCTTCCATGTCGCATATCTGCTACAATGTTTTTTGCTGGAATAGCAGGGGAGTGCATCTACTGGTTGCATTTTTTTCATGCAAAAAGGAAAGGAAAATTCATGTCTATGCCTTGGAAATTCTAGGATTTCATGGTCAGGAACCACTTCAACAGTTAGTTCACTTACACTATCCTAAATGGACTTCAAACCAGTACCAATGATTCACACAAGAAGAACCGAAAAGACCCGGGTGAAAAAAGTTCCCAATCCCCTACTGCCATAGCCAAGACCACAACATGTCGTGGAAGTACTCCAATGGCTTACCCAAGTAACAAAGTCACACACAGTTCTTCAAGAAGAGGAGGAGATAAGAACCCTCCCTCTGGAAAAACTGAAAGTTGTCATAAGCTTCCTGCGGGCAAAAAAGGGAAAACAATAGTCCAAGAATAGGAGGGACCGAGGGGAGAAATTGATACCTACGATCTCTCCTTGGAAGATATGGAACTAGAAATTGACATTGAAAAATTGTTCCCTGACGATGATCACTTAGACAACACTGATCCTCACAATCCCAGGATGGACATACTTGGCATAGATACATTGGACGAAGAAGAGTCTTTTGCATTTCAGAGCGTTGTTTTTGACAGGGAATCAAAAAAATTGATTATTGAAAACAAAAATGTAAAGAATAAGAAAGGCACATCTCGTTCAGAGTTCAACCTACATAACATGCACCCTTCCCAGATATCCAAGTTGCACCAAGCAACTGGAGATTCTCTAGAAAACTCTATTAGTGGCTTTGAAACAAAGAATCTCATGTTAAAGACATGAATCAAAGAATTGGAGGCAACTCTAATGCCTCTTCCACTGTTTTCTACTCATTTGGCAATGGTCGGGTCCACCACACTTGCGCCAAATTTGAAAGGATCAACAAACCTTCTCACATCCTCCTGAGACTATGTGGAAAATAATATAAACAAAATAATGGAATTAATAACAGAATCTTGGGAGATGTCAAAGAATATGGTCTCTTTTGGAACAAGAGTGAATGATTTTCATGAGTATCTGCAAGAAGATATAAAACACGACCAAGGTTTTTATCTCGATGCAATTTTACCATTTGGTTTTGAAGTTACCGGTATGATGGAATCCAAAAGAAGACAAGAGGATCTCCCTTCTCTGGATTGAATAGACCAACTAAGCGCATGCTAGAAACAAAAGGTAAAGAACCTGATTGGTCTTGTTCAACAATGTATCCAGACCATATCTAAAAGAGACAAACTATTCAAGAAGCTAACTAATATAGATCTAGCTAGCAGCACCAATGAAATCCAGGACTCGAAATTGATATTAAACTCGTTGTTTTTAACCAAACAAGCATTTGATGATCAAGTTCATATCTATAAAAGACTGTCATTTGAAAATTGCTATGGCATTCTTGAATATGGTGAAGATGACGTGAAAACCTGACTATTCGGTTATGCAATTAGAAACAAAAATATTCAAGAAGCATTGGACAACTTGTCAATTGATCTAAGCGACTTGGAAAGTGAACTCTTCAATATAAAAATCCAGTATGAAATCAACGTGGCTCCCATGAGGAGCTACATCAAAGAATGGTTGAAAAAACTGTTGAACAGATTACCAATGAAGGTCAAAGATGAGGAAAGCCATAAAAGGACATCAACGAAGAAATGATAAGCCATGGAACACCATCATAGTAAGTTGATACTGATTACATTCTTCTGATTTCATCCACTCTTTCTAACAAAGATTTAATCCAGATCTGACAATTTTCTCTTTCTTCTTGCCATGTTTTTCTGTTTTCCATCGTCGACTTTCTTCTTTCTGCAAACTTCATTCTTGTACACCTTTTCTTCGTAGTCTGCGGCAGTCCCAAACAGAGTCATTCTGGAAAACGGTTTTTTATTTCACAGAATATGTACTGAACAATAGTTTTTTTTTTTGCAAATTCGAAGACAACTTTTTTTTTTGGGAAATATTCTCAAATGTATTTTGTGACCCAATTTATCTAAATATAAATATTTGGGGTTGTTCTATGCTGATATTAAATGAATGGTATTGTTATTTGGAGTTTGTATTTCTTCGTAAATTAACTCATTTCGTTGTACATGTTCCTGTTCTATATTGTGCATGTATTGCAGCTTCCTATATTTCAAAATATTCTTCGATATAAAAAATGTAAAGTCATGTATTTTTTTCTTTGTTCCTTGTACATAAAACAAAATCCAAGCCAAAACACCATTCAAATTTGAACATGGTTTACATTTGGAGCACAAATAATCTAGTAAGATACATTAATATAGATACATTTTATTTAAAAACTTCTGCTGTATGCATCTTGCACCAAAAACGTTCGTGGTCTACAATTCCTCCACATTTTGGAACATGGTCTACATTTGGACCACAAATGATCTATTACAATACATTACTATAAATACAATTTAAATTAATGGTCCTATATCTTCACATCATGAGCCCGACCGATGCAGTTCCTTTCAACACTTAGCCAATTATCTCTCCGCGGGGTCGCACCTTAGTGATAACGAAATTTTATGCCCCATGTTTTGTGATATGCATGTTGCACACAACATTTCCGTGATATACATTTTGCACCAAACACTTCCTTCATTCAAAGTGGATGTTAGCGGTCTGTCAGAGTCATGATATAAAATCACAAGTGAAAATGTGAACCAGTCCATCCGCCAACGTGCCCATTGGGACATTTTCGGAAAAACGACTAAGTAACGAGAAAGATAGTAGAGAGAAAAAATGGTCGTGACAAGGGCTCCTGAGAAGACGTAAGGCCCCGCCTTTCAAATTGTATATATATTCTACTTCTACTGGTGACAACTCAATGTTTCTCTTATTGACATTAACAACCAAAGAAACATATTCAACAACGATTTACGGGAACTCGACCGACCCCCGGGTTGGAGCTATTATACATCTTGCACCCAAAACTTGTGTCATCTACAGTTTCGCTGTATACATATTGCACCAAAAACTTACGTGGTCTGCAATTCCTCCACATATTAGAACATGGTCTACATTTGGACCACAAATTATCTATTACGATATATTAATATAAATACAATTTTAATAAATATACTTAAACTTGAACTTGACTTTTTTCAAACTCATCGATTATTCCTATATCGTCACATCATGAGCCCGACCGATCGTAGTTCCTTTCAAAACTTAGCCAATTATCTCTCCGCGGGGTCACGCCTTAGCGCTAACGGAATTTTATGCCCCATGTTCTATGATATACATGTTTCACACAACACTTCCCTGATATACAATTTGCACCAAACAATTCTGTCATTTACAACTTGACGCACCTTTATAGATCTTGCACCTAAAACTTGCGTCATCTACAGTTATGTTGTATACATATTGAACCAAAAACTTTCGTGGTCTACAATTCCTCCACATATTGGAACATGGTGTACATTTGGACCACAAATTATCTATTACAATACATTAATATAAATACAATTTAAATTAATGGTCCTATATCGTCACATCATGAGCCCGACCAACCACAGTTCCTTTCAACACTTAGCCAATTATCTCTTCGCGGGGTTGTGCCTTAGCGCAAACAAAATTTTATGCCCCATGTTCCATGATATAAATGTTGCATGCAACATTTATGTGATATACATTTTGCACCAAACACTTGTGTCATTCAAAGTGGATGTTGGCGGTTGGTCGGAGTCACGATACAAAAGAACAAGCACAAATGTGAACCGGTCCGTCCGCCAACGCGCTCATTGGGACATTTTCAGAAAAAATAGCTAAGTAACGGGAAATATAGTAGAGAGGAAAAATGGTCATGACAAGGGCTCCTGAGGAGGCGTAAGGCCCTGCCTGTCAAATTGTATATATATTATTCTTTTGCTCGTGACAACTCAGTGGTTCGCTTATTGCCATTGACAACCAAAAAAACGTATTCAACAACGATTTACGGGAGCCTGACCAACCCCTGGGTTGGCGCTATTATAGATCTTGCACCCAAAGCTTGCGTCATCTACAGTTCCGCTGTATACATCTTGCACCAAAAACTTTTGTGGTTTGCAATTCCTCCACATATTGGAACATGGTCTACAGTTGGACCACAAATTATCTATTACGATACATTAATAATTTCATACTCTATAATTCATCGCAACTTGATGCTATCGATTTCTTATGCCCCCTGTTCCGTGATATACATGTTGCACACCACACTTCCATGATATACATTTTGCACCAAACATTTGCATCATATACAATTCGACCCGGTTATAGAGCCCGCCTATCTAGAAATCTATGATTTGAAAAGTGGCTAGGCATCGAATGGTTAGCGGTCAGTCGGAGTCACGATATAAAATCACAAGCACAAATGTGAACCTGTCCGTCCACCAACGCGCCCATTGGGACATTTTCAAAAAAAAAACTAAGTAACGAGAAAGATAGTAGAGAGGAAAAATGGTTGGACGAGCTTCAAAATAGGGTCATGATGGCTCCCGAGGAAACGTAAGGCCCTGACTATCAAATTGTATATATATTCTACTTCTACTCGTGAAAAATTAGTGGTTCTCTTATTGCCATTAAAAACCAAAAAAACATATTCAACAATGATTTATGGGAGCCCAACCAACCCCCGGGTTGGCGCTATTATATATCTTGTACCCAAAACTTGCGTCATCTACAGTTCCCCTGTATACATCTTGCACCAAAAACTTCCTTGGTCTACAATTCCTCCACATATTGGAACATGGTCTACATTTGGACCACAAATTATCTATTACAATACATTAATTTATATACAATTTAAATTAATGGTCCTATATCATCACATCATGAGCTCGACTGACTGCAATTCCTTTCAACACTTAGACAATTATCTCTCCGTGGGGTCGCGCCTTAGCACTAACAAAATTTTATGCCCCATGTTCTGTGGTATACATGTTGCACACAACATTTCCATGATATACATTTTGCGCCAAACACTTCCGTCATTCAAAGTGGATGTTAGCGGCTGGTCAGAGTCACGATATAAAAGCACAAGTGCAAATGTGAATCGGTTCGTCCACCAATGCGCCCATTGAGACATTTTTGGAAAAACGGCTAAGTAACGAGAAAGATAGTAGAGAGGAAAAATGATCGTCACAAGGGCTCACGAGGAGACGTAAGGCTCTGCCTATCAAATTGTATATATTTTTTGCTTCTACTTGTGACAACTCAGTGCTTCGCTTATTGCCTTCAACAACAAAAAAAACGTATTCAACAACAATTTACGAGAGCCTGCCCGACCCCCAGGTTGTCGCTATTATAGATCTTGCAGCCAAAAATTGCATCATCTACAGTTCCACTGTATACATCTTGCACCAAAAACTTCCATGGTCTACAATTCCTCCACATATTAGAACATAGTCTACATTTGGACCACAAATTATCTATTACGATACATTAATATAAATACAATTTTAATAAATATATTCAAAATTGAACCTGACTTTTTTTGAACTCATCCATTGGTGCTATATCGTCACATCATGAGCCCAACCGACCGCAATTCCTTTCAACACTTAACCAATTATCTCTCCGCAAGGTCGCACCTTAGCGCTAACAAAATTTTATGCCCCATGTTTCGTGATATACATGTTGCACACAACACTTACGTGATATACGTTTTTCACCAAACACTTCTGTCATTTACATTCGACGCGCTATTATAGCTCTTGCACCCAAAAATTGCGTCATATACAGTTCCGTTGTATACATCTTGCACCAAAAAATTTCATGGTCTACAATTCCTCCACATATTGGAACATGATCTACATTTGGACCACAAATTATCTATTACAATACATTAATATAAATACAATTTCAACACTTAGCCAATTATCTCTCCACGGGGTCACGCCTTAGCGCTAACGAAATTTTATCCCCATTTCCGTGATATACATTTTTCACCAAACACTTTGGTCATTTACAATTTGATCCCATTTTCCACAATTTACCTTGTAACCTACTTGGTAGGGACTACGCTACCATGTAACACTTGTTATAAGAGTAATGACATCATTTACTTTACTCGTGACTAATGACATTATTCACTTTCCATATCACTGACATCATTGACTTATCATACTTAACATTGACATATATAAACTTTATTCTCATTTTATGACATTATTCACATGTCATATTAGTGGCATCATTGTCTTATCGTACTTGTAACATTGACATATATAGATTTTTATTCTCATTTTTCTACTTCTATGTATGATATGAATTTTATTTTTATGGTGTAGATTTTTTTCCAATAATTATAATAATTATTTTTCATATTTTTTTAATTATTTTTATATTCATATATCTTTTTGAGTTATAAATTTATGTTTCCTTAACAAATTATTCATAATTTTAAATAAATAATTATATTAATATTAATAATATATTAGAGAGGATTAAGGGGAGACCAATGGCAGGAAAAGCAGGGTAGCACATTAGGGTTTTGATAATGTTTTTTCAAAGAGTGTGTATGTGGGTTTGCAAAGTAGGTATTTTGGGTAGGCACTAAGGGTAGTACAAATGGAAACGAATAAAGTATCATAGACAGTAGGGGGTGTACAGATTCAGGCAATGAAAAATTGTTAGGAAATGAGGAACACTTCCTTGCTAAACCTAGCAAAAGAGAGGAAGAAAGATTTAATCAAGAAAGCAAATGACAAAGAAAAAACACACTACACAGAGATTTTACCCTAGAAATTCAAATCGAGAAAACCAACATTTCTTGAGAATTTTTCTCTCTTGTTGTCTTATTCATTCAGAATAAAAGGTTACATGTCTAACTTTGGTCAACACCTAAGATAAAATTGACATCATATCTTCTTGCTTTACATAAAACAACCTTGTAGCCAATTCAACTTACATCTACATGACCAGTAACCTCTATGATTTTATCTATTGGTGATTATCCATTAGCTCTTTTACAACATTACAACATGAATTATTTATAGGCTTTACAATAGGAAAATACTAAAGAAAAGGCACCCAAAAACGGTTGCAGATCCACACAGATCATTGGCTACAAATCTTGAGATTTTGTTACAGTCAACTACGAAGTTAGATTACTAGTTGACTATCAGTCATCCTTCATTCGGTCTTCATTCGATTTCCATGCTCCCTCCTGTCGACCTCTTGTCGGTTGATTGCTTCAATTTTACCCGATCGAGCCACATCGACCTTCAACTTGATGTCGATGTCTTCGACTTCATCTTTACTCGGTCGAACCAACTCAACCTTCGACTTGCTGTCGATTACTTCGACTTATAATATCATTCAATCCACCTCGACTGGACTTCACTGCAAAGAATATAACAACCCGACATTATAACACTTATTGTTTTCTTTGTTGAAACCGAGAGACCTCTAAAATCGCGTTCACAGACCCAGGGAAACAATTCACATTGCCTCTTTGCACCAAGAGAACTTCACAACACTCACATACTTGGTCAAAGAGTCTACAATGTTTTCCAACGTGTCTACTTTGTCTAGTAGCACCTTGTTTCTTTCCACCATGTCTCTCATGAAATGGTATTGTACATCAATGTGCTTAGTCTTAGAATGATAAGAAGGCTTATTTTCCATAAATATTGCGCTTTGACTATAACAACTTATCTTAATAGATCTCTGCTCAAACCCGATACCCGAATACAAACTTTGCATCCATACTGCTTCTTTGCTTCCATGAGTAGTTTCCATGTATTCAACTTCTGTTGTTAACAAGGATACAACCGCCTGTCGCTTACTCATCTAGTTGATTACTCCACCGAACATCTTGAAGACATATCCATTGGTTGACCTTCATCGATCTAGATCTCCAACCCAGTTGGCATCAATAAATCCATGTACATTTAATTCATTGTCACTTCTAGGTTTTCCTTGGTAGCATATAGAATAGTCTTTTGTGCCACACAAATACATGAATACTCTCTTGACAACAGTCAAGTTCTCCTTCCCAGGTGTCAAAATGTATCTGCTCAATACTCCCACTGCATTGGCAACGTCTGGTAGAGTGCAGACCATCGCATACATTAGAATACCAACAACACTTGCATATGGAACAAGTGCCATGTCCTCTATTTCTTCACGTGTCCTTGGAAATTGTTCAACAGTTAGCCTTGCTTCCACAGGAATTGGCACCTTCACAAGTTTGCAATCCTGCATGTTGAAACGTTTCAAAACTGTTTCAATATACTTCATCTAGTTCAACCAAATCTTTCTAGTTGCCCGATCTCTTTTGATCTTCATTCCCAGAATGAAGTTCGCTGCATCGAGATCCTTTATGTTGAACTTGAAGGATATCTACTTCTTCACCTCCTTTATTGTGCTCATGTTGTTTCCAATCAGCAACATGTCGTCGACATATAATGCTACATATATGAAACAACCACCTTGTTCTTTGGAATATATGCAATGATCAACTTTTCTTCTCACAAACCCCAAACTAAGCATGTATGTGTTGAAATTTTTGTACCACATCCTTGGTGATTGGTTTAGACCATAAAGAGATCTTTTCATTTTGCACACCACATATTTCTTTCCCTTTACTACAAATCCTTCAGGTTGTTTCATGTAAATTTCTTCTTCCAGGTCCCCATGTAGGAACGTTGTCTTTACATCCATCTATTATATTTCTAGATCAAATGTTGTAGCTAGATACATTAATATTATAATGGAAGTTAATTTTTCAACAAGGGAAAAATTCTCACCGAAGTCGACTCCTTCAACTTGGGAATATCCTTTCGCTACCAATCAAGCTTTGAATTTCTCGACTTGACCTGCCGTGTTCATCATCTTCTTGAATGCCTATTTTTTACTGATAAGTTTTCTTCCACTACGTAATTTGAATAAGTCCCATGTCTCATTCTTGTGCAAGTATTCCATCTCTTCAACCATGGAATCCTTCAAGAGTTTTCCCTCAGCTGAGTCGACTACCTCCCCGACTGAATGGGGCTCATCGTTGGTGGTAATTAATATGAATGAAGAATGAAAATTAGGTGGAATATACCTTTCGAATGGTTTTATTATTCGTTCTAACCTCCTTACAAATGGGTTCTCTTGTTCCACCTCTTCTTTTGATTCAATCGACTCATCTAAATCACATTCTTCGTTCATCGGTTCAAACCACACCTTCTCTAGATTATTCTCGGTCTGAAAAAAACTCAAAATTACTTCCGACTCTTATGAATACCACATCTCGACTGTGTTATCACTCCAAGAATCTCCTTAGGGTTGTAGACTAAGGATGCTTGGTAACTTAAGAAAATGGTAGATTTTGTATGCTTGGAACAATAGAATAACTCAATAGCTAATGAAAAGGACCACTTCATACATTTGAATAAGACAATGCTTTTAGAACTCAATGATCAAAAAACAAAGTTTGAATAGGTTATGAAGAATACTAGTCTACATAACCAAATACACAATGTGCAGGGTCATACAAGATAGCAAGAAAACCTTTAGTTCAAGTTCATGAGCTTAATAAGAAGATAACAGTTCTTAGAAGCTGAGCTAAACTGAAATAAAGTACAGAATGATGAAAGTATGAGAAAATCTGTCATTGAAAACAAAAGAGGACTGTGATTCTATTGTGAATAAAGAGTCTAGTACAATAGCCAAAAAATGTCTTTTAGATTGCCCCCCATATTAATCTTCTTTCTGTAGCTTTATAGCTTTACAAGATGGTTATCAAATCCTTAAACTATGGATCTGTTTATCTAAAAACTGTATTTACAAAAAGATAGGGATAGACCCTCAGAATAAGGATAATCCCTATGTGTTGGTCTTTTGAATGTGTTGAACCATTGATGATGTGGATATCATCCTTCCAAGGCTCCTTAGCTTGATATCATAAATATAGAATTCGATTTGGATGATGTGTTTGTTGATCCATGATATTTTGCCTTAAAAAACGACCAAAACTTAGTAAAAAAAAACTCCCTTTTGACTTCCTTTTCCAAGAATAGCCTTTAGATTTGATGAAATAATTCATAATCGACATATTCAGGAAGATATCATGCCATTCCAACCCGAAAATATGGAATCTGAGCAAAATTTTGAGTGATCTGGTGATAACAGCTTTCAGTGGTTAACTGTATTTGGATTTAAGCATCTTAGCCACCGAAAGTGTTGCTTTTCGGTGGTTAATGAGCACTTCCAGGCTCGCCTAAACCACCAAAAAGATTGCTTTGAAAACTGTTTATGAGATAAAAGATCTGATCCTATATCAAAGGAATCAAACTCCTATCTAAGTAAAAAGTCTTCGACATCTGCTCTGTATGCTGGAAGATGTAGAAATATTCTTTGAATTTTATCGACCATATGGACTATGAGTTTGACACTGGAGATAACAGAGACTCATTGGATTTATGGCACTGCAAATCTCCACTGAATGATGACATTCTACCAAGGGATGCCAAACTGTATGAAGGTGAAAGCACAGACGGTTGCAAGAATAAGTGGCCAGGGATTTGAGGATCTGTTGCAGCCTGTTGCACTTGTGTTGTCGCCTGAAGTAGCTGAGTACTGATTGACAACTGCTTTTGATTTTGAAGATGAGAATGACCCTGCAATGAATTATTAGTCTACATATGGGTTAATGCTATTAATACCATAAGTTCTATATTTTCCAGAGGTGATCCCATCCCTAGATAGGGAAGCCAGAGTAGCATTCATCCTAGCTTGGTTGGACAAAGGTGAAAACTCATCGATTATTTGGCCATTATTGTCTGTACTTCTAATAAGATCATCCAAAGGAAGATATCTAGCACTTAGAGTTGTTCGGAGGTGACTTGTCTAACTGCCCCCACCAGGAAGGTGCAACATTGGTAAGCTAGACTGTGACCAAGCACCAGCCAAAGATGAATGACCAGCTTTAGGAGATGAGAGTGACAGTGGAGGAGTGAACAAAATATTCTTTGATCCCACACAAGGACAGTACAATCCATACTGTCTGATATTAATACTTTTGTTTACATTTCTCTCAACGAGCTTCACAACATTCATGTGTTCAATTTTATTTTTAGAAGCCTGAGCTGTCTGGTTTCTTAGAAACTGTATCTTTTTATTTCTCTTTTACTGAGTTTGCAATAGCCTTTGCAATTGCCAGAATCCATTCAACACAAATGTTCTTCTTAAATCTATTTTGCAACAGGGCTAGAATATGCCCCCTGGCTGCCTTTGTTCAATTTATTTTCCCATGCTGATAGAAAAAAGTGAAACACACAGGAAACATGCAAGCATTCCAAATTATGTGCCTTGATTGCACGCTATGACAGAGCACCCATATTTTTCTTCATGGAAGTTTTGCATGTAGCCTGATAGTTGTGTTCATCTCTTTATTTTGCTGTGCAGAATCCCATGTGTATCGGGATATGAATCTCATATATTGATGATTATGATAGAGTAAAAGAAATGGTGCTTAGTGTGGGCTTTGCATGTTGAACGACTTAAGGCTTTGATTCGTGGATTTAAATCTAGCAAACGTCATTCTGTCACCATATGATATACTCTGTAACATTTTTCAAACACTTGTTGATGAGGTAAATAGAATAGAAGCTCATGGTTTATGACTTGACTCAGTGTTGGGTTTTAGACTATAGTTTGACTCGAAATTAGGCTTGAAAACTCGGCTTTGGCTTGGGGCCTTATATATGATTATGCACTTTGACTTTGTATTGAACACACTTGATATGCAGACCTGAACTTAGCATATATGAACATATATATTTCTTTGTCCATAATATGAGATATAAAACATAAAAATAAAGCAATTTTTTGTTTTATAATCTCTATTACATAGACTAAAAAAAGATGAATGACATTTATTTGTATCATGTATTGCAGGTTCGGAGGCATAGAAACAAAGGATTTTTGAGCAGAGTAATCAAACAGGAGATTAATGAGCACTATGAAGGTTAAGATATTAGCCAAGAGTCTGAAGAAGATGATAAATCAAATGAAGAGTTGATAGAAATGCTCATCAAAATACTGGTGCGTTTTTTTTATCGCTAACAGACTGTACACTATTTTCCTTGATGTAGGATCCACGAGCTTATATCCTTTCATTTCTTCTTTGTATACAATGAAAATATACTCGACTGCCTTCTTGTACAACTAGCTACTCTTTTCCTTGGGAACATGCACAAATTCATCATAGCCAAATAATTTGAGATGTAAGACCGAAGGATTCTTACTAGACAATATCTCATGTGGAGTCATGTTGACTTGCGCTGACGAAGGAGACATATTCACCAAATATTTTTCAATGTTGACTACCTCAGCCCAGAATTATTGTGCGAGCCCAACACCATTGAACATGCTCTTTGCCTTGTCCATCAATGTTCTGTTCATTCTCTCAACAACTTCATTTTGTTGTGGGATATATGGTGTGGTATTTTGGTGTGATATGCCACACTTCTTGCATAACTGATCAAATTCGTTTCCACAGAATTCACTACCATTGTCAGTCCTCAATACCTTAATATTCTTATCTGTCTGGTTTTCTACAAGAGATTTAAACTCTTTGAATTTCTTGAAAACCTCTAATTTCTTCCTTAGGAAATATATCCATGTCTTCCTGGAAAAATCATCTATGAAGGAGACATAGTACATGGATCCACCAAGTGAAGGCATTGAAATAGGGCCAAACACATCATTATGAACCAACTTTAGAATCCCCATTTTCCTTGTCGATCTAGATGGGAACCTCGCCCGATTTTATTTCCATATATACAATGTTCACAAAAGTTGACTTCTAAATAACATTCAGTGAAATCTTCAACCATACCTTTTTTATGCATAGCTCGAAGTCATTTTTCTCAATTATGTCCCATCCTCTCGTGCCATAGCATGGTTGGGTCGACTTTATGATGACATGTTGAGTCGTATTGAATTGACTCAGCCCGAGTCGAGTCGAGTCGACTTCAGGAACAACGATGTTGTTGCATCCATACGAGTAGGCATTCCCTAATAACTTGTATAGGGTTACAATCCAAACTCATTTCATTAATACCATCTCACCTCTGACCATCTTGCACAAATCCATCTAAAATAGAGTGTGCACCCCTGCATCACTCATCTTGTTGACAAATATCATGTTTCTTTCCAAACAAGGAATGTGTAGCACACTTGGAAGGGTTCTACTCCTCCCATCTTGTAGTATCAATCGAAGTCTTCCTCGTCCAACAATTTTGGTTGTCGAGTCATCCCCCAATGTAACACCCCAAGGTCAAGCCCTTGTTGAATTGTAATTATGTTTATAGGCTGGTGAGCCGAGTGGTTATAAGCTGAGAGGCTTATGTGTTTATTAGGCTGGTGAGCCAGATGCTAAGGCCAATGAGCCTGATTTTGTATATGTAAATACTCGCATCATTAATAAAATTACACTTTTGTGTGTAGACCAACAACGAATAATAGTTATGGGGGACTAAGCTCCACTAGGTAGGGTATGGGAGGGGGCTAAGTGTATAGGCCTAGGGGATAATATAGAGGGCTTACCTCTAAGGGAATAATATTTTATTATTATTTCCAAAAGGTTATGGTTGACATAAGTCGTGTTGTCCTAAGTTCCTCGGAAAAAGGGGAACAAGTGCTAAGTGGAACTCATGCGACTTCAGGAAGACATGTGTCAACTTGGGAGCATGCAGTTTATAGATGGGAAAGCCATCTCATTGGGGGTTTGCTTCCCATTTTGGCATTGTTTTCATCCTTGTGTCTGGACTAGTTTTGAGTTTCCTCACAACCCTTACGATACTCTGGAAGTCTGTCATCCTTACCAATTGACCAGGGATTCACGCATTGAACCAGTTCTCCATCATCATCGCCTCTATATCTAGTACGCACCTTCGAAATCATGTAGTCATACTTGAGTTATCCAGTGTGTCTCCTGTGGATCTTGACACATTTGTATTTTCTCGAGTCTTGCTGTGTCTTAGCATTTGGTTGTTGCCATTTTTCGGTGTCCATATCCGTTTTCTATTTCTGTCGTCACCCATGTGTAGCTGAATGATGTTGCTTTGTTTCTTAGGAGATGAATTAAATAAGCAGATTGTAAGGAATGTGAGAAACTCTCTCAGGTGAGAGAGTTTGTTGGGAAGTGAGTTATCCTGGAAGGGATTCTCATAGTAGCTACAATACTCTAAGACTTCTGGTCCAACCTGTTGTTGAAGCCCAAGGTAAGGGAGGTGTAGCAGCCGATGGACTTGTATTAGTGAAGGTGTACCCTCTTGGGGTGGAGCAGGCGTGTGGGGAATGAGGTTCTATGGGTTGTGGGCATAAGTGGCTCCTGGGATGAAATATACTTCCTGTTGTTCTATGCAACTTCCTTGTTTTCCTTTCCAAGCCTAGAATTCCCTTGCCTGGTGGAGTTTAGTCCCAACTCGGGGGTGACCCACTGTTGAGTGTGATGAGCAGTGTGGTCTAAGGCTGGGAGGTTTGTGGAAGGTCTGCACATAGTTAGTGTTCATCTATTAAAAGATAAATACCAATTCTATGTTCGATGTATGTTGTGTATTTGTATTTTCATTATAATTAATGAGTAATGCCTGTATATATATATATGTTTCATGTATGTGTTAAATGTTTCTTCCGCATGAACATGTGTATGAGTAGAGTATTGACATATGTTTAATTTCCTTAGATCGATATATATTTATAAGTGTGAATACCAAATGTTATCTCTATCTTCTGGTTAAGTTTTATGTGTGATTATTTTTGCAAAGTTACTCAGTGGCATGGCCTGGCTTGCTATTTAAGGTCGGGAATGTCATAGAATCGGTATCAGAGAAGTAAAGGAAAAGTTAAGGTTGTTTGGGTAGCGTTACCCGATAGAGGTCGATGGTTGGGGACGTTAAAAATTGGTATCAGATCCAATATTCAAGCACTGAGCCTGGATGGGCCGGATAAGTGGTCATTAGAACCAAGGTTTCAGAGAGAGATTGTTCCAAGAGGTTACCTTGGCTGTGTTACGAAGCTCAGGGGGTTTAGCGGTATGTAAAACCACACTTGTCGGATTAGGAACAAGGAGCATGAGAGTTAACCTCCAAGTCCTTTGGACTTCATGGCTTTGGAGAAGTTATGGGTTGTAGAGTGGAAGAGGCTGGAGGCCAGAAGTCCAAAGTCCTCGAAGTGGATCTACATCGTAGATCTGTGGAGAAGAAGTCGACAGTTGGATCAATCCCAGTTAAAGGTCAAGCTTAGTGGTGAAGGGAAAAATCCATTGAAGCTCCAAACTCCGGAGTTAATCCAGACCGTCCGTCAAGAGGGACGTGTGTCATCAGATTGGTTGTTTGGGATTTTGACGTTCTAGAGAATGAGTGTGTGATGAGGAGAGAACTACCGAAGACTGAAGTTCCAAAGCCCTGAAGAGATGAAGTAGTGAGTCATGATGATGTCACCTAGAAGTGACGTGGACCTCTCTTATACCTGCCACATGCCCCCACCTGGAATGTTGACAACTATACTATGTGGGCGCCAAGGTTGCATAACATAGTTAAAGGTCAGCGGGCCCACACTGGTGTTGATTACGATACATCAAGATCGATGACCAAGAGGCATTGCGGGGACCCAAGTTGCACGTGAGTTAATTTTCCAAGGCGGTCCCACAAACCAAACCACAGTTTAACCAGGGGATTACGTGTCAGTGTCAGAAGAATTGTGGGATGAAAGGCGGGTTAATCCAAACCACAGATTCATCCCCCCACAATTTGAAAGGCGTTAAGTGATGTGAATATTCGGTATCTTAGTTCAAGTATGGAAATTGTGTGTTCTAGTGGACATGTGGCACCAGTTGTGAAGTCTAGAGACTTGACACTTCGAAAGAATGGTTCATAAGGGAATGAAAGGAAGAACTTCCAAAAGTTTCATAATGCTGAGGTGATGAGATGTAATGACGTCACCAAAGGTGACATGGAAGTGTTCAAAGATTAACGGTTCAGGGTGTTGGGGGTGTGGGGATGTGAAATCCTCCGAAGCTCTGAAGCTCTGAAGTCCTGGAGCTCAGATGCCCAAGGTTCCATAGTGAGTGCCAACCATTGGATGTTGGGTAGTCGTGGATTGTTGATCTACCCTACTTCATGAATTCATCAATCCGAAACTCCGAGAGATTTGTTGTGATGTGATTTGAAAAATTCTAAAGCCAGAGGCCCGAAGTCCCAAATAAGCGCCTATCGACCTAGCGCTTGGCCACATCCTGTGGTCACATGGGTTGGGGGATAAGAGAAAGGGGGTAGTTTCCAAAAATTATTGCAGAACAAAGAAGGGCTCAGAAAGAAAAGATCCACGGGGATTCTTGATTCATTGCGAACTGCAAAATGAAATCTGAAAGTTTTTTTTGAATCCTATTGATTTATGAATACTGTAAAATTTGTTAAGGACTGATGGCCTGAAAAATTTCGGTTGACTGCACATTGTGTTTGCAGAGTTAATGATTGTCAGAACCAAACCGAATTGTTCCACGGTGCATTGAAAGGGAGGAGGCACATAATGCTTTCATCTCAGAGAATGAAGCTAAAGGAATGGATGTCCATTTGGGATTTGAAGGATAGAAATCCAATGGGCATGGAGAAGAGATAGATAAGGAGGGAAACATGATGAAAATCATTGAAAAGTTGCAGAAAGATGTCCAGAATCATCGAGAAGATAAAAAAAATCTCATAAAATCTAGGGAGCAATAGGGAGAATTCAACATAAAGTTGATGCAAAGCCTGGAAAGAATCAAAAAGAAGTTGGATAAGGAGAGTGGCTCAAGCAAAAAAAGGAGTTGCGGGACCCCTGAGAAGAAAGGAATATCAAGAAGCGTTAGTAGGAATCACCATCACTCCCCTAAACATTCCAATAAGAGAGCAGACAACAGTTCAATTCCATCTCCAACCAAAAAGCATAGGAAATCAGAAGTGGATGAACTGAAGGGTGAAATGAATAAAATCAAGCCTCCTACTTTTGACGAAGAACACAAGAAATATGAAGATGCTAAGACATGGTTGTTGGGCATGAGGAAATATTTCCAACTACAAAACTATTCTTCTCATGCAGAGGGAAGAATTTCCATTTACCAACTTAAAGGAAAGTCATCCATATGGTGGGATCAACTTGTGCAAGTACAACATGTCAGAGAGAAGAATGTTACATGGAAGGAATTCATGAGACATTTTGAAAAGAAGTACTTAACTAAGAGGTATTATGACAAGAAAATGAAAGAGTTCTTCGAACTCAAGATGGGAAGTATGTCCATTGATGAGTATGAAATAAGATTCTTGGATTTGTTGAAATATGTCCCCTTCATCAAGGACAAGACAATTAAGATTCAAAGGTATCTGAGTGGGCTGCCATCTTCCATCAGTGACAAGATCCAATATGATGACCCGAAAACTATGGAAGAAACTATAAGGAGAGAAAAATGATTTTATGATCAACAAAAAGAAAAGCCTACTTTCCAAAAATCTTGGGAAGACAAGAATAAGTTTAAGAGGGAGTAGAGGCAGAAGGGAAACAAACCACCATTTTTAAGGAATACCCCTCAAGGACATCCAGTTTGGAGAGAGCCTAGGATGGTTGAAGTAGGTGGGAAAGGCTAAGGCGGACACCTATGGAATGTTGGGGACGTAAAGGAGATCATAGGTATAGAGATTGTCCTCATAGAAATGACAAGGTGAGAGTTGTTCACAATGTTAAGAAAGCATAAAAAGTGGAGGACATGGGCAGAAGAGTACCAAGGATCTATGCAGCCTTGGAAAACAAGCAAGACAAGTTTCAATCACACATGATTGAAGTTGAAGGTATGATCAATAACCATGCCTTTACTATTTTAATAGATTCAGGACCTAGTCATAGTTACATAGATCCTAAAGTTGTGGAAATATTATTCTTGCCGAGAAGCAAGCATGATAAATCTTGGATAGTACAGTTGGCTACAAGAGCCAAGAGGAAAGTTGTTGAGTCGGTTAAATCATGTCCAATGGGAATGAATGGACTAAGTACCAAGGAAGATCTGAATATCTTGCCTTTAGGTTCATATGATTTCCTAATTGGTATGGACTGGTTGGACCAACACCATGCCATTTTAGACTGCCTTAACAAGTCATTCACTTGATTGGATGAGGAAGGAAATCGAAGAGCAGTCCAAGGAATTCCCAGGGCAGTTGCTATTAGAGAAATTTCAGCAACATAGCTGAAGAAATGCTACAAAAAAGGTTGTCAATTATTTGCAACTCATATGGATGAAGCATTTAAGGATAAGGTGCCAATTCTGGAGGACTATGTAGTCCTGGAAGATTTTGAAGATGTGTTCAAGGAGGTACTAGGACTACCTCCAAAGAGAGATTTTGATTTCTCTATAAATTTAATGCCTAGAGCAGCCCAATGTCAAAGACTCCCTACAGAATGAGTACACCAGAGATGAAGGAACTACAAATGCATCTTGAAGAGCTTCTGAAGAAGGGGTATATCCGCCCAAGTGTATCACCTTAGGGTTCCCCAGTCTTGTTCATAAAGAAGAAATATGGAACAATGACATTGTGTATCGATTTCAGACAGTTGAACAAAGTAACTATAAAGAACAAGTATCCTTTACCAAGGATTGATGATCTCTTTGATCAATTAAAAGATGCAAAGATATTTTCGAAGATAGATCTCAGGTCAGGATACCATCAGGTAAGGATTAAAGAGGAAGACATTAGAAAGACTACCTTCAGAACAAGGTATGGTCATTATGAGTTCACAGTGGTGCCATTTGGGTTGTCAAATGCACCAGTTTTTTTCATGTTCTTAATGAATGGTGTTTTCAGGGAATATTTGGACAAGTTTGTCGTTGTCTTTCTAGATGACATCCTTGTATATTCCAAGTCGGAGGAAGAGCATGAAAATCATATAAGTATGGTGTTGCAAGTGATAAGAGAGCACCAAATGTATGATAAATTGTGCAAGTGCTCATTTTATCAAAAGAAGATCCATTATTTGGGACATATCATTTCAAAGGATGGGATAGTTGTGGATCCTAAGAATATAGAAGCCATCAGAGAATGGTTAGCGCTGAAGAATGTGACAGAAGTAAGATCCTTTATGGGTCTAGATGGCTATTACAGAAGTTTCATTGCAAGTTTCTCAAGGATAGCTCACCCCATCACTTCCTTGCAAAGGAAGGAGAATAAATTTCAATGGATAGAAGAATGTGAGAGAAGCTTCCAACAATTGAAGAAGTTTTTAACCAATGCTCCAATACTGAGGATTGCAGATCCGAATGAATATTTTGTAGTGTGTACAAACACATGAAAAGAAGGATTGGGAGGAGTCCTCAGTAAGAATGGGTTTGTGGTATGTCATGAATTCAGAAAGCTGAAGGATCATGAAAAGAACTATGCAACTCATGATTTGGACTTGGAAACCATAGTGCACGACCTGAAGAAATGGAGGCACTACCTCATGGGAAGGAGGTTTGAACTGAGGACATACCATAATAGTATGAAGTATTTGTTTGATCATCCAACCTTGAATGCTAGGCAAAGTAGATGGTTGGGATTCCTTTGTGAGTACGACCTTGATATCAAGCATATCAAAGGAAAGGAGAACAAAGTGGTTGATGCACTTAGTAGAAGAGTGCATGAACTACATGGTACAACCATTAGCATGTATCCAACTCATATTAAAGGAAGAATTTCGGAAGCTGCAAATGCAGATTTGCAGTACATGGAATTGGTGGCAAAGATACAACAAGGTAAGATGCTACATAAAGTGGAAGATTATAAATTGGAAGTTGATGGAACACTCTTGTACAAAAACATAATTTATGTACCTAATTCCCAGGAATTGAGAATTATGATCTTGAAAGAAATGCATAATGTGCCTTATGCTGGGCACCCTAGATATCAGAAAACAGTGGCAGCAGTCAAGAGCCATTACATTTGGCCAGTTATGAAGAAGGAAATTGCAGAATACGTCGTCAGATGTATGGAGGGTCAGAAGGTCAAATATGAACATAGGCACCCAAAAGGGTTATTACATCCATTGCCCATTCCTGAGTGGAAGTGGGAAGTGGTGACAATGGATTGATCACAGGATTGCCCAGAACTGACAAGCAACATGATTACATCATGGTGTTGGTGGATAAGTTTACGAAAGCTAGCCATTTTGTTCCATTGAAAACTACTCACAAGGAAACTAATGTTGCTGATATCTATATGAAGGAAGTAACACAATTGCACGGTATTCCCAAGACAACTGTGTCTGACAGATACCCGAAATTCACCTCAAAGTTCTGGAAAGGGTTACTCAAAGGGTTCAAAACGAATATGAACTTCAACACAACCTATCATCTTGAGTCCGATGGGAAAACAGAAAGGGTGAACCAAGTGATATAGGACATGCTAAGGATGTATGTGATGGACAAACCATCTAAATGGGAAGATTATATACACTTGGTATAATTTTCCTACAATAATGGGTATCAAGCATCACTGAAGATGAGCTCGTTCGAAGCACTTTATGGAAAAAAGTGCAACACACCAATAAGCTAGGACAACCCAACCGATAGAGAAATAATTGGGCCAGAGTTTCTCAAGGAAATGGAAGAGAAAATGCTAAAGATTAAGAAGAATTTGAAGGTTTCCCAAGACATGCAGAAACGTTATGCAGACAAAGGTAGAACCCACAGGGAGTTTAAAGTGGGCGACCATGTTTTTCTGAAGGTGAAATCAAACAAAAGTTCCCTGAAGCTGGGAAACTATTCCAAGTTGATATCCAGATATTGTGGGCCATTTGAAATCCTATAAATGATTGGACCATTTGCATATATGCTTGCATTTCTTGTATCCATGATTTTACATAATGTGTTTCATGTTTCATTGCTTAAGAAATATATACTTGATGATAATCATGTTATTGATTGGAATGTGATTCAGGTGGAGCAAGAAGGCATCTTGTAGGTGCATCCAATGCGTATACTGGACCGGAAAAGCAAGCAGCTCCGGAGTTGAGTCATAGGGCTTGTAAAAGTCCAGTGGACCTAGTATAGTCCTGAGGACGCAACATGGGAGCATGAAGATTCTATGCAGGCAGAGTAACCGTATATTTTTGAAGATTTTGGAAATCTTGTTGTTGCTGTTTAAATAAGTTGCATTGAGGACAATGCAAAAATAAGGGGAGGGGATTGTAACACCCCAAGGATGAGCCCCTGCTGAATTGTAATTATGTTTATATGATGGTGAGTCGAGTGGTTATAAGTCGATAGACTTATGTGTTTATTAGGCTCGTGAGCTAGATGCTAAGGCCAATGAGCCTGATTTTTTATATGTCAATACTCACATCATTAATAAAATTACATCGCTGCATGTAGACCGACCGCAAAGAAGAGTTAACGGGGACTAAGCTCCACTAGGTAGGGTATGGGAGGGGGCTAAGTGTATAGGCCTAGGGGATATGTTAGAGGGCTTACCTCTAAGGGAATACTATTTTATTATTATTTCCAAAAGGCTATGGTTGACATAAGTCGTGTTGTCCTAAGTTCCTAGGAAAAAGGGGAACGAGTGATAAGTGGAACTCATGCGGCTTCAGGAAGACATGTGTCAACCTGGGTGCATGCAGTTTATAGCTGGGAAAGCCAGCTCATTGGGGGTTCACTTCCCATTCTGTCTTTGTTTCCATCCTTGCATCTGGACCAATTTCGAGTTTCATCACAAACCTTACAATACTCTGGAAGTCTGACACCCTTCCCGATTGACTAGGGATTCACGCATTGAACCAATTCTCCATTATCCTCGCCTTTGTATATAGTACACACCTTTGGAATCCTATAATCATAGTTGAGTTATTCCGTGTGTCTCCTATGAAGCCCGACACATTTGTATTCTCCTTAGCCGTGTTGTGTCTTAGCGTTTGGATGTTGCCATTTTTGGTGTCCATACTCGTTTTCTGTTGCTGCTGTCACCTATGTGTAGTTGAATGTCGTTGCTTTGTTTCTTAGGATTTGAATTGAAGAAGCAGGTTTTCAGGCACATGAGAAAATCTCTTAGGTGAGAGAGTTTGTTGGGAAGTGAGTTCTCCTGGAAGGGAGTCCCGTATCAACTACAGTACTCTGAGATTTCTAGTCTATCCTATTGCAGAAGCCCAAGGTAAGGGTGGTGTAGTAGTCGATGGAATTGTATTAGTGAAGGTGTACCCTCCTGGGGTGGAGCAGGCATGTGGGGAATGAGGGTCTGTGGGTTGTGGGCATCAGTGGCTTATGGGATAAAATATTCTTCCTGTTGTTTTGTGCAACTTCCTTGTTGTCCTTGTCAAGCCTAGAATTCCCTTTCTCGGTGGATTTTAGTCCCAGCTTGGGGGTGAACCATTGTTGAGCGTGATGAGAAGCGTGGTCTAAGGATGGAAAGTTTGTGGAAGGTCTACACGCAGTTAGTGGTCATCTATTAAAAGATAAGTACCAATTATGTGTTCGTTGTATACTGTGTATTTGTATTTGCATTATAATTAATGAGTAATGCCTATATCTATATATGTTGCATGTAATGCATGTATATATATATGTTGCATAAACATGTGTAGAGTATTGACATTTGTTTAATTGCATTAGATAGATATATATTTATAAGTTTGAATACCATATGTTATCTCTATCTTTCGGTTAAGTTTTATATGTGGTTATTTCCGCAAATTTACTCGGTGGCATGGCCTGGCCTGTTGTTTAAGGCCGAGAATGTCATAGAAATGATATCGGAGCAATAAAGGAAAAGTTAAGGTTATTTGGGTAGCGTTACCTGACAGGGGTCGATGGCTAGGGACATTACACCCAAGAACACATATCCTCCTTCATACCATTTATATTCGTAGAACCATTCTCTATGTGGTGTCATATGATATGATGCTCTTGAGTTGATCAACCAAACATATTGATCCGATTGTGTACTAGTTGACGCCATGTACACATCACCTCCCTTATTTGGAGTCGTCGTTCTCTCAGTCGACTTCTTCTTGTCGGATCATGTAATGAATTCCATTACCTTTGAATCACAGTCCCTTTTGTAATGCCCAACTTTACCACATATCCAACATATTCTCATCGACTGAAAAAAGGATTTAGATATACCCTTCGACTTAGACTTTCTATAGGAGAATTTTCCTTTATCTCTGTCAATTGGTCGACCTCTCACCAATAATGCATCTTTGGTCGATCATTCCATGTTCTTCTTTATCATTTATTCTCACAGTAGAGATGCAACCACGTCTTCTAGTGCTAATGTGGTTGTATTACTCCCTCTATCCATGACTAATCTATCCCAGGAGTCTGGAAAAGAGTATAATAGGATAATACATTTCTCCTCATCAGTGATTTTAATATCCACAGAATAAAACTGGCTTATAATGGTATTAAACACATTTAAATGCTCAATCATTGAACTTCCCTCACACATTCTTAGAAGATATAGT
The DNA here is from genome assembly GCA_009831015.1 of Picea engelmannii. Classification (NCBI taxonomy): domain Eukaryota; kingdom Viridiplantae; phylum Streptophyta; class Pinopsida; order Pinales; family Pinaceae; genus Picea; species Picea engelmannii. The sequence goes on along the minus strand of ML792842.1, from coordinate 743,964 downwards.
TTATTTATGAAAAACAACTTATTTACCATGGGTTTTGATCAGTAAAAGATTCCAAAATTTCCCCACAGTTTCTTGGTTGAATATTCACCTGAGATATTCGACAGTACCTAATCTATAAGAAAAAGTTGAATCATATTCCTTTATCTTCTCTTGAGTTTCTCCCATTCTTCCATAGACATACCTATTCACATGGTACCTGAACAAAATATTGTCCATTGTTCTCGATCTAAAAGGATATATTCAATTTTAAGATTCCAAATCTCAAAATTGTGGCCGTTGAATTTTTTGATCTATATTCTCGAGCTGCTCGCCATTCTTTAACACAATCTTTAAAGATTTCTGACTTATGACTCTCACTGAACCTAGGGTTTATCTTAGATCCAAGGTAGTTAAACTAAGCTCTGATACCACATGTTAGGAAATTAGGAACACTTCCATGCTAAACCTAGCAGAAGAGAGGAAGAAAGATTTAATCAAGAAAGTAAATGACAAAGCAAACACACAGTACACAGAGATTTTACCCTGGAAACCCAAACCGGGAAAACCAACATTCCTTGAGATTTATTCTCTCTTGTCATCTTATTCATTCAGAATAAAAGGTTACATGTCTAACCTTGGTCCACACCTAAGACACAATTGACATCACACCTTCTTGCTTTACACAAGAACAACCCTGTAGCGAATTCAACTTACATCTACATGATTATTAACCTATACAATTTTATCTATTGGTGATTATCCATTATATCTTTTACAACATTACAACACACCTTATTTGTAGGCTTTAGAGTAGGAAAAACCCTAAATAAATTGTGCCCAAAAATGGTTACAAATCCACGCAGATCATTGGTTACAAATCCTGCAAATCTCAAGATTTTGTTACAGTCGACTACAAAATCAGATTACCAGTTGACTACCAGTCATCCTTCATTCTCTCTTCAGTCAATTGTCACACTCCCACCTGTTGACATCTTGTCGGCTTACCTCTTCTAATTTACCTGGTTGAGCCACCTCAATATTCGGCTTGATGTCGATGTCTTCAACTTCGTCTTTACCCGATCAAACCACCTCAACCTTCGACTTATTGTTGGTTCCTTCAAATTCAATTATCAGTCGATCCACATTGACTAGAATTCACTCCAAAGAATATAAAAACACAACACAAATCCGTTCATAGAGGTTGTCATAGGTGATTCTAGCCATTCCCCAATGGACCATGAAATGGAAGGGGTAGGTAATGTTAACCTCATTATCCTAAAGTTCTATAGTCTAAGTATTTTCTAGTATAAATGTTTTTAGAAATTAGTTTATTATAGTTTGTTAGGATAAGGACACCTAGATTCTATGTAAAGGACACCTATCATACTCATGTGATTATGTGATTGGTTGTTCTCCTAGTTTTTATTTTAGAGTTGATCTATATAAACAAGTTCCTTCTTCAAGTGAGGTTAATAAGTTGATTATGAGTCCTCACTTCAGATTGTAATCATGTTTTCCTTACCAATAAAATTATGTGTCTGAGGACACTTTGTCAACATGGTATTAGAGCCATGGTGAAATGGTGATATAAGGATTGGTGATGGATTGAGGAAGTAAGGAATTCTCCACAATATCATCCAAGATCTCTTCAAATTCAAGGAAAACATTACTGAGGTATTTCTCTTATTAATTCAATAAGTAAAAGGTTATTTTGATTACAACACTTGTTTTTTGAAAATTTTGATAAGATAAATCATCATTTTCAGCAGTTAATTTTTTTTGTATTAGATCCATTATTTCTTTTTTCTCATTCGAGATTATTTTCTGATCAAATCTACTTTGTTTAACAACTAGACCAGTTGTAATCCAAGTAGAGGGCTCTTTTTGTAAAAATTGTTTTAGATCTATGTAAATTTGGCAATTTCTTATTAAAGAGATATGTCTTTTGATAAATCTCAATCTCCATGCTTCAATGGTTCAAGATCTATGTAAATTGCTACAGATATGTAAAAATCTGGCAATCTGGTTTTGTAAATTAAAAAAAAAAATCTAGCTCTAGCCACCATTTTTTCTTCTCTTCTTCGCATTAGGCAGATAATAATTTGTTTTATATTTGAATCTAGAAAAGGAAATCGATCCACATCGATTCAGATCCAAGATCTTCGATGCAAACAAATTGTACCTGTGCGATCTCTCTTCTTCGCATTGGGCAGATATCGTCTTCGCATTGGGTGGATTTGGTAAAGAGAGCATCTGCATACAACACAAGAACATTAATATCGTTTATAGGCGGATCTAATATCATAGATCTGGTTATTTTCAGTGTACTCCATTCAACGAATTCTCGCATGTATCCAACCTCAAATTTCAGGGTAGAGTCCAGTGAATTCAACAAATCCATACCCTCCATTCAAAGTACCCTCCATTCTAGTGCGTCACTCCAGAGAGTACCCTCCATTCAATGACTTCCTGTTAATGATTTTGGTTCAAGGTCGTGGATTATGGCGTTAGTTTTGTGAGTCCAAGTGCGACTCTGGTGTCTGGTGTGAGTTGCCATCATTGTAGTTCTTGATCAACTATTCGCTAACAATGTATCACTGTTAATCACCCCAACATGTTTAGTGTTATCTCTCTTCTGGTGCGATCTGGTATCAAGTGTAATATTTTAGATCTCTCTTCTGGTGCGATCTGGTATCAAGTGTAATATTTCAGATCTCTCTTCTGGTGCGATCTGGTATCAAGTGTAATATTTCAGATCTCTCTTCTGCATGATTTTGGTGGGCAATTTTGATATGGTTGGATTGCATGTATTTGCAACAAATAAAAAGATGGGCCCTTTCTTATTAAAACTTCAAAAGTTTTAAAAGATATCATAAAACACAAATGAGATGGTAAATGTGCATATACTTTAAAAATAATTATTTAAAGTATAAAAGAGAGTGATAAATAGGCCTATGTGAAAATATCAATAATGTTTATCTCAAAAGGGGTTATTCATGTTATTGAAGGCTTCAATTCAAGGGGGGAGGGCATTTTGCTTTTTGTATAAGACAAAAAGTCTTGTAAAATGCAAATTTCAAAAGTTCTGATTATAACCTTTAAATTAAGAGTTGATAAGAGTCCAGTGAAATACTCTCTCAAACTCCTTTTCCAAGGAGACTTTTAAAGGTTCAAGGCCAAACCCTTAAAAATGCTCTTTTTGCATGGATTGTGTACTCTTATTTTTGGTGCCTTGTGTCTTTCTTTTGGAGTTTTGTGGATTATTCACTTGCAATATTGCAATAAACATCATGTCTAAATTAATAAATTTATTCATAGAATCAAATAAGTTAGATGGACCCGAGAAATACAAATCTGGGAGTCAACACATGCATAACACTTTGATCTATAATTAATTATGGCATGATATTTGTGATGGTGATACTGCTCCAACTAATTCAACCGACACTACTTCTTTATCTAAATGGCATTTGAAATATGAAAACACACTTACTTTGTTGTGCTCTTTTGTAACTGAACACATGTTTGTACATATTGAGAATTCCAAAGATGCATGGTCTGCTTGGAGTCTGTTCAAGAAGCTTTTTGATACTCTTGTTGCATCTCATAGAGTTGATCTACAAATGAAATTGCTTAAACAAAAATTAGCAGATAATGGTGATGTGTTATAATACATTTCAAGAATTAAGAACATTCATCAAGAAATCATCAAAGGCAGTTTTCCTAAACTTGAAGATAGTTTTCTAATCTCCATTGTAATAAATGGCTTGCCTTAATATTATAATCATTTTCTTGAGACTTTGCAAATAACTGATAAGTTATCAACTGTGACTTTTGATTCACTTAGTGAATTACTGGCTCAACATAGTAAAATATTTTGGAAAACAAAAACAATAAGGAGAAGATCTTCTTTTCACTAAAGCTGAAAGTTTTAAAAGAAGAGGAAAATCAAATTTTGGAAAATTTTACAATCAGTCTTCTAATCGAGGCCGTGGAAGAGGTCGTGGTCAAGGTAGAGGTTGTAGAATTTTTAATCAACAAAATTTTCAAAGTAATCCTCCCAATAATAATGCATAATCAAGAAGAGGCAGAAATTTCAGTCAAGTGAGATGTAAAAGATGTTTAAAGATGGGTCATTATGCATAAAATTGTCTTAGAAGCAATGATCAATTGCCAAAGTTTAAGCATACATCAAATTCAAATTCTCAACAATAATATCAATATGTAGAGGATCAAGATTACCAGGATGATCAATATGAATATTTTTTTTCAACAGTTCAACAAGAAGATTCATTTGAAAATGATTGGATATTGGACACAGAGGCTACTCAACATATGAATTATCACAGAGACTATTTTTGGAATTATCAAGATCATAGATGTTCAACTAAATCCCATTTAGTTAGTTGATGATTCAACTCATATAACTCAAGGAAAAGGTTAAGTGAAAGTCTTTCTCCCCGAAATTGGTGAAAAATGGATTTCAAATGTTTGGTATGTACCAACTTTTAAGAAAAAATTGTTATCCTTAGTCACAATCAGACAAGTTGGACATCAAATCGTCATGCAAGATGGTTTGGTGAGGATTAATTCAGAGAAGGATAACTTGAAAACAATAATGACAGGATATGAAGATGGGAAGTTACTAAGAATGAATGATAAATTTATCCAAATAAAGGAAGAGTTTGCAGCAATAGTGAATTCTGAAATGTCTTCATTCAGATTATGGATTTTTCGATTTGGTCACTTAAACTTTGATAGTCTCTTGAAACTTTGTTGGTTGTGGAGCCTGATTATCTTCCTGATTCAGAGGTCCTTTCTTTTAGCTGTGTTTATACCCCATGAAGTATTTACACCCCATAAGTATGTACACTCTTCCACGCGGGGGAGTGCAGAGGGGGGGTACCCCCTTTGCGGGGTCCGGGGGGGCTATCCCCTCGGCTGGGGGCAAGCAGGCCCCCAGCAGGGGTTTGAGGGCGAAGCCCCCGAAGCAAAAATTGCCTTGTAAAAGTATATTGTAATTTCATTATAAATCTGGACCATTGTTTATAAGGTCGCAGATCTAACGATAGAGATTATGTTAGGGTTTTTTCCCCTAGAAGGCAACCCTCTTTTATGAGGGAAATGTATCGCGGCTATGGTTGATGGTGAATATTGTATTATGACAGAGGAGACTGTGAGAGAAAGAAGAGGAAGTTACAACGGGTTTTGTTGTAGGTTGTATCCCTTCGTTTGCTGGATAATAATAAAGGAAGGACCTGGAAATTTCTCTGGTGGACGTAACCCACAGTGGGTGAACCACGTAAATCTGTGTCTCTCTTGTATTGTGTGTCTTCTATGTTTTGTTTCTGCATTTGTTTTATTTTATTTCTCCACGGTCTTGTTTTTATAACAACTGGTATCAGATCGTAAGGTAACTCGTAGGAAAAGAGGGTTCCTGGTTCGAGTGGGAGCAATGTTGGAAGATGGAAAGTTTAGGGTTGAGAAATTTAATGGCCAAGACTACCAGTTATGGAAGATGCAGATGGAACACTATTTATATCAGAAGGATCTATTCCTACCATTGAGCGGAGTAGAAAAGAAGCTGGTGGCCATGAAGGACGAAGAATGGGAGATTCTTGACAGAAAGGCTCTAGGAACGATACGGCTAATCCTGTCAGCGTTGGTGGCTTTCAATATTTCGAAAGAAAAGACAACGAAGGGTTTGATGGACACGTTGGCCAAATTGTATGAAAAACCCTTGGTGTCGAATAAGGTATTTCTAATGAAGAGATTATTTAATATGAAGATGTCAGAAGGTGGGTCTGTTGCAGATCATTTAAATGAATTTAATACGGTTACTAATCAACTAAGTTCTATAAAAGTGGACTTTGATGATGAGGTTAGGGCTCTTCTAATCTTGTTCTCATTGCTAGAAAGATGGAATGGCTTGGTCATGACTGTAAGTAACTCCGTCTCTGGTTCAAATACTTTAAAATTTGATGATGTTGTTGGTGTTATCCTTAGTGAGGAAATGCGACGAAAAAGCACAGGTGAGACATCAGGAAATGCGTTGAACATGGAGAATAGGGGAAGACAAAAGGATAGAGGAAAGGGCTCAAGAAACTGCGGAAATTCTAGGAAGGGCAGATCCAAATCTAGACTTGGAAAGATAGAGTGATGGAATTGTGGGAAGAAAGGACATCTGAAGAAAGACTGCAGAGCTCCAAAGAAACAAAGAGATGGACAATAGGACAGAAATCAAGAAGCAAATGTAACAGGTGATGTGTTACAAGATGCTTTGATTCTTTCTGTAGATAATATTTTTGAGTCTTGGGTAGTAGATTCAGGAGCTTAATTTCATGCCACACCTCATAGGAAACATTTTCTAGATTATGTTCAAGGTGATTTTGGAAAGGTTCATTTGGGTGATGATAAACCATGCAAAATTGTTGGAATGGGAAAGGTAA
>ML792842.1:718942-735136 GCA_009831015.1 Picea engelmannii | reverse complement strand
AGCACCACAGGGTATGTTTTTACTATAGGTGGAACAACAGTAAGTTGGATTTCGAAACTGCAAAAGGTTGTTGCAATTTCAACAACAGAGGCAGAGTATGTTGCTGCTACAGAGGCTAGTAAAGAGATGATTTGGTTACAAAGTTTTATTGAGGAATTGGGAAAGAAGTAGGAGAACAACCAGTTGTATTGTGACAGTCAGAGTGCCATTCACCTTGCAAAGAAATCATCCTTCCATTTGAAGACTAAGCATATACAGTTGAGGTACCACTTCATACGATCTGCCTTGGAAGATGGAAAATTGAAGCTGGAAAAGATACACACTAGCCAGAATCTTGCAAACATGTTAACAAAGGGAGTAACAAGGGAGAAACTGAGTTCCTGGTCAGTTTCAGTTGGTCTTGAAGAATGAAGATGAAAATGAGAAATTTTCCAGGTCCAAGAAGGTTCAGAGTCCAGCATATACATCAGAGGTGGAGTTGTTGAGATCAGTCTCCAAGTGGGAGATTGTTGGTTGTGGAGCCTGATTATCTTCCTGATTCAGAGGTCCTTGCTTTTAGCCGTGTTTATACCCCATGAAGTATTTACACCCCATAAGTATGTACACTCTTCCACGTGGGGGAGTACAAAGGGGGGGTACCCCCTCTGCGGGGTCCAGGGGGGCTATCCCCTCGGTTGGGGGGTCTGGGGTTCGGGGGCGAAGCCCCCGAAGGAAAAATTTCCTTGTAAAAGTATATTGTAATTTCATTGTAAATCTGGACCGTTCTTTATAAGGTCGCAGATCTAATGGTAGAGATTATGTTAGGGTTTTTTTCCCTAGAAGGAAACACTTTTTTATGAGGGAAATGTATTGCGGCTATGGTTGATGGTGAATATTGTATTCTGAGAGAGAAAGAAGAGGAATTTACAGCGGGTTTTGCTGTAGGTTGTATCCCTTCGTTTGCTGGATAATTATAAAGGAAGGACCTGGCAATTTCTCTGGTGGACGTAGCCCACACTGGGTGAACCACGTAAATCTGTGTCTCTCTTGTATTGTGTGTCTTCTGTGTTTTGTTTCTACATTTGTTTTATTTTATTGCTCCATGGTCTTGTTTTTCTAACAAACTTAAGTCCCAAGATTTGGTAAATGGTTTTCCAAATTTCAAGAAATATAATTCCAAGTGTGAATCTTGTATTTTTGGCAAGCAAAAGCGGGAATCTTTTCCAACTAGCTCATGGTGAGCAACAAAGTATTTGGAGTTGATTCACAATGATATATGTGGTCCAATGGGATCTTATTTTGGTGGATGTCAATACTTTATATTGTTCATTGACGACTACACTAGAATGACATCGATATACTTTTTAAAGGCAAATTCTGAAGCTTTTGAAAATTTTAAAATTTTTCAACACATGGTTGAAAATGCAATAAGAGAAAAGGCTGCATCTTTGAGAATAGATAATGGAGGTGAATTGACTTCAACTAAATTCAATGATTATTGTCGAGACAATGGAATGAAGAGGCAACTAAAAAATTCCTATAATCCACAACATAATGGAGTTATTGAAAGGATGAACAAAACTCTCATGGGCATGGCAATATCTATGATGCAGTTTAAAGGGTTGAGCACAAAATATTGGGTTGAAGCAGTCCATATTGCAGTTTATCTCAAAAATAGATCACCTACATCAGCTTTAGATGGACAAACACCTTATGAAGATTGGTATGGTTTTAAATCCAAGGTAAATCATGTTAGGGTTTTTAGCTCAACATGTTATGCTTTAGTTCCTAAGGAAAATATGACTAAATTAGAAAACCGAAGTACGAAGTATACCTTCATTGGATACTCTGATGAAAAGAAAGGGTATAGGTTTATTTCAAATGTAAAATTCATTGTTAGTAGAGATGTAATTTTTATGAAACTGAAAGTAACAGTTTAGATGAGATTAATCATCTCCTTAGTCGTTTAGAGAAGAAAAACACTAAGGGTAAAGGTAAGAAGAACAAGTCAAAGAAAACAATTTTGTTTGAAAAAGACTTTGTTTATCTAGAAGACATCTCTTTATCAAAAAGTTCTTCTGATTCATCTGATAATAAAACTACAAATGACTCTTCTGATACTGAATCTTCAAAAGAATCTTCTCCAACCTCAGATATTTTAGATGAAAGAAGAGCCTCATTTTTTGAAAATCCTGTTTTAAATAATAATGGTGATTCAGATCCACAATCCTCTCAACATAAGAATCCAAAGTGTTCCGAACAACTTCTAAAATATGTTCATTCAAATGAAATTAACAAAATAGGAGCTAGGGGATCTTCAAGGGCAGAAGAAAATTTTGCTCATGCTTCCACTGAACCTACTTGTTTTGTTGAAGAAGTTGGACATAAAGAATGGAAGGAAGCAATGCTTAATGAATATGATTCAATACTTGCAAATGGGACTTGGAACTTAGTTGATTGTCCACATGAAGTTAACCCCATTGGTTGTAAATGGGTTTATCGAGTAAAGTACAAGCCCAAGGGTAAAATTGACAAGTACAAAGCAAGACTTGTTGCTAAAGGTTTTTTCTCAACGGGAAGGAATTTATTATGAAGAAACTTTTGGACCCACAACTAAATGGAATACTATCAGAATAGTTATCAATTTGGCTGCACATAATGGTTGGAAATTACATCAAATGGATGTCAAAAGTGCCTTCCTGAATGTTGATCTAAAGGAAGATATTTTCATGAATCAACCACAAGGATTTGAAGCTAAAGGACAAGAACATAAAGTTTTCAAACTTGTGAAGGATTTATATGGATTGAAACAAGCTCTTCGAGCTTGGTATGCAAAAATGGATGAGTACCTACAAAAGGTGGGTTTTCAGTGAAATGAATCAGATGATACATTGTATTTTCGAATGAAAGATAAGAACATGGCTTGTACTCTATGTTTATGACTTAATAATAACATGAAATAATGAAGCTCATATCAAACAGGTTAAGGAATAACTTAAAGCAGGGTTCAAAATGACTGATTTAGAGACACTTCATTATTATGTTGGAGTTGAAGTATCTCAACATCCTAAACAAATATTACTTAGTCAAACTAAGTATGCCATTGAATTGTTAAATAGATTTGGCATGGAAGATTGCAAACCTTCTCTTACTCCCATGGAGCAGAAATTGAAACTTTCAAAATTTGAAGGGGGGGAATTGGTAAACAGTACAGAGTACATGCAATTGGTTGGAATTCTCATTTATTTGACAAATAATTGACCAGATTTGTCATATTCAGTTAGTATACTTTCAAGGTTTATGCAGGAACCAAGGGAAAGTCACTGGAATTCAACAAAAAGGGTACTAAGATACATTCAAGGTACACACGATTTTGGTCTTATCTACAAAAGGAACAAGAAATTTACACTTGTTGGATATTCAAATGTTGATTTTGCAGGTGACATTGATGATAAAACATCCACTTCAGGTTATTTAATGAATACGGGTTCAACAACAGTATCTTGGAATTGCAAAAAGCAGACAACAATTGTTAATTCTTCAACAGAGGCAGAGTACATTTAAGTTTGGGAAGCAACATGTGAGATTATATGGCTACGTAGAATTTTACAGGATCTTGGTGAAACTCATAAATCACCAACTACTTTATTGATCGACAGCCAATCAACAATAAAGATGGCCAAGAATCTAGTATTTCATTCAAAGACTAAACATGTCGACACCAAGTACCACTTCATCAGATTGCTCATCATCAAAGACATCATCGAGCCTCAGTTTTGTCCGTCCGAAGATCAAACTTCAGATATTTTTACCAAATCTCTTGGTATAATAAAGTTCACTAAGTTCAGAGATGAAATTGCTATTTGTAAAAATGAACTTTCATATTAAAGGGGGGATTGTTAGCCTCATAATCCTAAAGTTCTATAGTCTAAGTTTTTTCTAGTATAAATGTTTTTAGAAATTAGTTTATTCTAGTTTTTTAGGATAAGGACACCTATCTTCTATGTAAAGGACACCTATCATACTCATGTGATTATGTGATTGGTTGTTCTCCTAGTTTTTAGTTTAGAGTTGAGCTATACAAAAAATCTCTTTCTTCAAGTGAGGTTAATAAGTTGATTATGAGTCCTCACTTCAGATTGTAATCACTTTTTCCTTATCAATAAAATTACGTGTCTGAGGAAACTTTGTCAACAAGTAAGGAGGCGAAGGGAAATGAAGCCCCGAACAACCACAAGGCGGAGGTAGGGTGATCAATGAACCATTTAAAAAATGGATTTCTAGCCAAGACCAAGGAGAATCCAATATTCAAGATCACATCACCATATATTGGAAATTACATATGTAACTTTGTTGAAATTTCACATAATAGATATAGCTAGCAAATGACATACACAGTTTGTAGAGAAAATATGAGAAACGAGATGCGGGAGAGAAAGAATGGAATAATTCGCATTAACCAAATGAATGAATGATAATTTACACATGATATACTCGGTATAACTCAACTAATGTGCACTAGAGGAGAAGCCATGCGCCATAGTGGTGGTCTAGAGTGATCTAGAAACACATCAACATTTATAGGAGTAAATTGCCACATACTCTAGTCTCTCAGGCAGTTACGGGAGTGAACTGCCAACTAGTATGAGTTAACTAGTCTCTTAGTCTTTAGTTAACTGACTGAAACATAGTGAAGTGAGGAGGATATCATGGAATCATGAGTAATGCACTAGTATGAATATAATCCCAAAGACGATGCACATTATTTGGTGACGATCCCAATGTTGCATGGTGATGATCCCAATGTATCATCTAGAATCCACTCAATTGATCAAACTGAAGAGAATATTCTCCCTAACTATAGGAGACTGAATAATGACTAACAAAAATAGGGAAAACTTTAGGAAAAAGTAATCCTAGGTGTGAAGTATATCCAACACCCCCCATGAACATCACTATGGTGAAAATAAAGAATGGGTTCTGGAAATGAGGCCATGTTAGGTACCCAAATACAAAAGATACACTGAAATAAACGAGGAAAGAGGAAAACCTCATGGGAAAATCTCCCCCTCAAAGTACAATGTATGTAAAAATAAAGAACTGATAGTTGTTAGGAAATTGTGTCCTTCACTCCAAGATGACTGCATAGAGAATGGAATTTCTTCTCAGTGAAGGTGTTGGTGAAGATGTTTGTAGTCTGTTATGCTGAAGGAAAAAAATGTAGGTTGATGATCCTCTCGTGTACTAAGTCCCGCATGTAGTGCATTTGGATCTTGATGTGCTTCGCTTGCAAACTCGAAACTGGATCTATGCATAACTTCAGAGTGCTATGGTTGTCACACCAAATGATGATCGACCGATGAAATTGATTGCCCAACTCAGTGAGAAAATGTTGTAGCCACATAGCCTGAATGGTTATGTTAACTACCCCTTTGTACTCTACCTCGACTGAATATAGAGCAATAGAAACTTGTTACTTGCTCGACCAACAAATAGGCTTAGAACAAAGAATGAGTGAGTAACTAGATGTGGACTTGTGATCACTGTTATCGCCATCCCAGTCAGAATCAATGAACCCGATGAGGTCCAGTGTATATTCTGTTGCATAATGAATCCCAAAGGTGATGGTTCCATGTACGTATCAAAGGATACACTTTGCAACCTTCCAATGTAGCTCATGTGGCTCTTGCATGAACCTAGAGATTGCTCCAATTTCATAGGAGAGATATGGTCTAGATTGTGTGAGATACAACAATATCCCCACTAGTTTTTTATATAGTGTGTTGTCAACCAATGGAGTGTACCTTCCATCCTCAAGTCTGACTCCTGATAGGAAAGGAGTCGGGTCAGACTTGTATTCTGTCACATGAAATCTCTGAAGGATATCTCGTGCATACTTGGCCTGAGACAGTTTGATTCCTGGTGTATCTTGGTTGATCTCAAGTCCAAGGAATAAATGTAGCATACCCATGCCTGTCATCAAGAACCTGTCATGCATAATCCTCTTGACTACAACAATCATTGAAGTTGAGCAATCAATGATCAAAAAATCATCAATATACAAAACTAGGAGTAGAAGTGAATCAGTCGTCCTGAGCATGTAAACATTCGGGTTTGACTTACAATGTACAAAGTTATCTGACAACAGGTAGGAGTCCATCTTTGCATACTATTCCCTCAAAGCCTACTTGAGGCCATAAACATACTTCTTCAGTCGACAAACCAAAGATGAATCCTGCATAAATCCCTGGGGATGATCCATACAGATCTCCTCAGAGAGATTTCCGTGAATAAATGCATTATTCACATCCATATGATGGACTTTCCATCCTCTCGCTGCTAGAATGGAAAGTTCCAAATGTATGGAATCCATCTTCACTACTGGAGTGAAGGTCTCATCATAGTCAATACTGTGCACCTATTGAAAGCCTTTAAAAACTATCTTGGCTTTGTATTTGCTAACCTATCCATCCATTGTGCTCTTGGTCTTGTAGACCCATATTCACTTGAAAATTTTTCTTCTTGAAGGAAGGGGAACCAAATCCAAAGTCTGGTTCTCGAGGAGGGAGTTGTACTCCTCCTACATGGCGGATTCCCAAAACATATTTCCAGCAGCCTCGCCATAAGACTGTGGATCTCAATACTGAACTAATAAAATATGCATGGGTGGCATCGGTTCAATGGAAGTGAGTGCAAGAGGAGGATCCTAGAAATCAGATCAAGTCCTCCTAGTGTTAGTTGGATCCCCAACAAGATATCTTGCATACTGAATAGTAGTCTTGGCCCACTTGGGCCTCGGCTTTGGCTCTACATCTGCATCTGCATGAACTGACTCTGCATCTGAATATACTAATTTTGTATCTAGATCATCTGAATCCTCTGAATAGTAAGTCTCATCTAAAGAAGAGTCGACATGTGCATGCTCATCATATCTAACAGGTGGAAGAACAAAAGTGTTTGCATGTGGCTGTTGAGGTACATGCAAGACACTTTCCTTGAATTGGACACTTCGCTCAATGATGGGCCGATATCAGGAAAGATCATTGAGTTTGTATCCCTTCACACCATTGGGGTATCCAACAAAGATAAACTATGTTCTCTGTGGATCAAGTGCCTTCCTCTTCTGAGAGGGAATCATGGCCCATGCACGTGAACCAAAAATATAGAAGTGGGTCACTTCTGGATTGAGGTCGCTCCAAGCCTCGTAGGGGGTCTTATCCTTGACATATCTATGTGGAGATATGATTTGGATGCAGGTTTCACAATTGAGTGCTTCATCCCATAATATCTGTGGAAGTGATTTTGCATGTAACATGCAAGATGCCATCTCTTTTAAAGATCTATTTTTCCGCTCAACAACTCCATTTTTTTGCAGAGTATAAGGAACTGTGTGTTGCAACTGAATATCGGCCTCATGAAAAAGATCATGTATCTCATGGTTGACATACTCTCCCTCATTATCTGTTCGAAGGACTTTGATTTCATTTCCTGACTATGTCTCAACAAGGGCTTTGAAATCTTTAAGGTGTTGAAAGACCTCTGATTTTTTCCTGAGAAAGAAAATCCATGTGAAGCGTGAGAAATCATTAACAAAAATGAGCACGTACCTTATTTTATTGATTGATGGATGTGGAAAAGGTCTCATTAGATCACTATGGATCATATCTAAAGGAAAGGAATCCTTCAGAGTCTTTCCTTTGTCAAATTTCTCTTGAGGGTGTTTTCCAAGAACACATCCCTCACAAATTCCTTTGGAGAAGTGGATTTCAGGTAGACCATCAACCATTCCCTGCTTGCTAAATTGTTTCATATATCTGAAATTTATATTCTCGAACCTTTCGTGCCATATCCTACTGCTTTCATCAACATGGGTAAGCAATAATGTAGAATCTAGTTCAATAAATTCAGAAAATGTGTAGAGTTTGGATTGATGATTTACCTCTCTGGTATCAACCCTATAATTGGTTTGCATGTCATAGATATCAACTGCATCAAGTGTGAATATGACTCTTTTTCCAGTGTCAAAGTTTTTCATATGATACATGGAGAGAAGATTGATAGAAAGTTTGGGAACATGTAGCACATTCTCAAAGCTTCCGTTTGTGAGTTCAATTCTTCCTTTATCGGTGACCTCAACTGGAGAGTTGTCCCCCATCAGAATAGGAGGACCTTTGCATGATTTCAATGAAGATTATACTTCTTTTGTGGCTTCCATGTGGTTTGTTGCACCTGAATCTACGATCCAAGCATCAAGAGAGGATTTGATGGCAATCAAAGCATGGCTATAATTTATTATCTTGGGATTTTGATCTTTTGGCTTCTTCTTCTTGGAACCCTCGGGGATGCGATATCCACGGTTGTTTTGTTGAATTATTTGGGCCATTTGATATATCTATTTCTACATACATGCATATTCTTGATTAAATCCTTTATGGCAGTAAGTGCATTTATCCCCTTTTCTTCCCTTTCCACCTTTGGATCTGGAGGCATCATTGAAGGGTTTTGAGTACCCTTCCTTATTTGGATTTCACGTGCTTTCCTTTTTTATTTGTATTTATATTTCTAATATTGATGACCGATACCATATTTCACAGTAAGTGCATGCGACTTTGGGCCTTTGATTTTTCCCATGTTGATGAGCTTGTTCTGCTCTTGTGTCGGAGATTCATTAAAGACCTCAAAAGAGGACATCTTCCAGGTGGCTCTAGAGGTGAGACTAAATGAATGAATTGTGGATACAAACACTAATTATTCCAGACCAAGTTTGGAGGGAATGGTGAGAACCATTTTTTTCTCCTCAGATTTATCAACCCCGCAAGCCTTGAGTTGTGATAGCGAATTCTTATATTTGGTAAATAAATATTGGAGATGTTCGAAGGTCTTTGGATCCAATGTGATAAATTCCATCTCTATCATGTGTCCCCTCATCTCGTCCTATTTTCCAAAAATCCCTTCCATGGTGTTCCAGGCTTCATTGGGGGTTTTACAAGAGGATATGTGAAAGAGGAGTTGAGGATAAATGAGACTGCAAATAGTTTCAAATGCTTCATCCATTCGATTCAATTACTTGGATTTTTCTACGGATGATGTGGGTTCAGTATCTATGTCCATGGTTAACCTGTATAATCCTCTGCTCAAATATGCACTATAATCCTCTCTTTCCATGCAAATAAATTGTCTAGTGTAAGAATGAATTCTTTTGGAAATTCCATTTTTCTGTTGTCTTCAATCTTCAGTGCCTGCAAAAATAATCTAGTGTGTCTTTTCCCTAGCAGTCCATCAGCTAGGATACCATGTAATTTTTTTTAACATGCACAAAATATATCTAGCTAGAAAATGATATACACAGTTTGCAGAGAAAATATGAGAAAAGAGAAGCAAGAGAGAAAGAATGGAATAAATCCCATTAACCAAATGAATGAATGATAGTTTACACATTGTATACTCTATATAACTCAACTAATGCACATTGGAGGAGAGTCCAATGCGCCATAGTGGTGGTATAGAGTGATATGGACACACACCAATAGTTACGTGAGTAAACTTCCACCTAGTCTAGTCTCTCAGGAAGTTACGAGAGTGAACTTCCACCTAGTCTGAGTTAAATAGTCTCTTAATCTTCAGTTAACTGATTGAAACACAGTGAAGTGAGGAGGATATCAGGGAATCACGAGTAATGTGTTATTCTGGTGATAATCCCAAGGAAAATTTGCATTATATGGTGATGATCCCAATGTAGCATCTAGACTCTAGTCAACTGATCAAACTGAAGTGTGAATTGAAGAGAATATTCTCCTAAAGGAATATTCTCCCTAAACTATAAGAGACTGAATAATGACTGATAAACATAGGGAAAACCTTAGGAAAAATAAATCATATTTGTGTGTGAAGTATCTCCAACAACATAGAGTATATGAAAGATCATGCGATAATTGGAAAGTTCATGGGTATCTAACCCTTTGAATTTTTCTTTATAGGTAGGGTATATGCTAGATGGAAGGTAAAATGAAAAACATATATGAAACAGTGGTTGAAGGGTTTCTACACTGTGATATTTTTTGTTCATAGAAGATAGAGAGTGATTTTTTGAAGAATAATCCTATTTCTTTAACTCGACTAGTTTACATCTGTGATATTGGACAAAAAGGTTCTCACCTGAAAATGAGGATTTCATTGTAGCACCAGTTTGGATATGGGTGTACTCAATACCCCAATAATTCTGGGACATGGATGCTAGAAGGATTGGGAAATATGCTAGGAAATTTTGTGAAAATCTCAAAGGTAACAAATACTTGGAGATACAAATCTTATGCAAGAATCCGTGTTTATATGAATGTGGCAGGGGTGCTCCCAAATGCAACAACAATCTCACATAAGGATAATGAATGGATTGAAACTCTAGATTAAAATAATATTTTGTTCAGATGTAGAAGGTGACATAAATATGGTCACATTTTTAGGTATTTCCCAATGAATGTGAAGAGGTCAACAAACAAATCCAAGGAACAACATGATGAAGAGGGTTTCATGGAAATTTCAAACAAAATAAAATTAGGGGAAAATAAAATAAATTCATGGCATAGATAAAGAATAAGCATAATAAGAATTTTCAAGTTCTAGCATAAGAAGGAGATAAAGTGGTGAATAAGGAGGGGCCTTTGGACTCAAAGTCCCTAGAGAGCACCCAGAACCCTAAAGATCTGCAAATACAAAAGAAAGGAGGAAAAAATCAGGGATAGAAAGCACCCAACAAGAAAATGAAGAGGTCGAGACGCAGGAGCTAAATGGTACAAAAGGTTCACGGGATGAATCATAGAGGGATAATGTGACCCGAGAAATGGAACAAGATGATTGAGATATTGATATTAAGGCACTAATGTAAGTTCACAGAGAAATGGAGTTGAATAATACGTTGGAGGGTAAACTACGAAAACTTCATAGATATTTGATAAAGGGAAAAATAAAGGGGGTGAACCATGTTCAAAATGTGACTTCCCGAGGGGTCTGGGGATCAAAACCAATCCACTAAAGCCTCATAATAGATCAATATGGGAGGAAAATAAGAGTGGTCAAAATTACCACAAGCATAAACTGGAAGAGACAAGGGCACTCGTGGTGGAATATGGTCAATCAATAGGTCTCTCAAAAAAGTATTTCCACCCTCATCTAAAGGTTTAAAATGAAGGTAATATCTTAGAACATTAGAGGTCTTAACGGCCCTTCTAAGAATAAAATTATTAGAAAGAAAATAATCCAAGAAAAACCCAATATTATGATGATACAAGAAACAAAATGTGAAAAAGAATCCATGCTCTAAATTTCTCAAAAGGTATGAAAGAATTGTGAAGTAGCTATGTTGGATGAAAAGGGAGATTCTAGGGGATTGGAGACCCTATGGGATCTAGGTATTATGAAATTGGAATTTAATTCTACTACACATAGGATTATCACAACTACATAGAGGATCTTAGGCTCACTAGAATAGGGTTACATCTCAAATGATTATGGCCCCACATCCCCATCTGCTAAGAGAGATTTTACATATGTCCTTATCTCTTGGCATCCACCCTATAAAATGTACCCTAGATTATTGGATGATATTTTAATATGATAACCTCGCTTCAAGAGAATAAATGCGGGATCAGAATGTCATTGGATTGTAAGAACCTTAGTGCAAAGCTCTATCTTATCGACATACCAACTAGAAATGGATTCTATACATGGAATAACAAGAGGGGGAAAGTTAACCAGGTTGAGCTTCGCTTGGACAAATTTCTTGATTCGAAACTAATATTTCAATCCCAACAAGTCATTACAATAGACATCTTTCCTTTCACTGGATTGGACTACTAGAAAATCATGCTTACATGTGAGAGTAATTTGAAACCTAGGCCAAAACATTTCAAATTCAAAAAAGTGTGGATGGAGCATCCAGATTTTATGCAAAACATAAAAAACTAGTGGTAGGAGAGATCAGATCTGTATGGAACCAAGATATACCAGGGGTAGCAGAGATTGTAACATATCAAGGGTAGACTTAGGAAATGGAATAGAGAGGTGTTTGGAAATATCTTTGAAGAAAATATCTTCTTAGAATAATAGATGGATTCAGTACAATAAGACATCATATAAAAGGGCCAATTGGAGGAGCTAATACATAAGGAAGATCAACTCAAACTCTAAATCGATCAGAGGGATAAAAAAGAGGAAATTTATGGAAACATAAATCATGAATACAATGGCTTCGTGAAGGCGATTAGCACACTTGTTTCTTCCATAATCCCCTTCTCAAAATACAGAGAAAAAACCAAATTGATGTCTTAAGGAATGAAAAGGGAAATAAATTAGAGAGACATGAGGATATTGGGAATAATTTGATCAACCACTTCAATAACCTATGAAACGAACCAATAGTTGATAGAGAGGAATATATTCATGCTATCACTAGTACCATTTTGACATTGGTGTCCCCTGAGTATAACCTTATCTTGGCCCACCTAGAATCCCTGGAAGAGGTGGAATAGATAGTTAAATAGATGGTGGCAAGGAAATCCCTGGGGCCTAATGGTTTCACAATCGACTTCTTCTATACATGTTGGGAGATTATAGGTAAATAAATTTGGGAATTTGTCGAAGAATATCACACTTTTAGCACTATCCTCCAGGATTTCAATGAAAATTTCATCACCTTGATCTCAAAGGAGCATGAGGAAAATAAGTAGGTAAGTTCATACCCATCTCTTTATGCAATGTTATTTATAAAATTATCACCAAAGTTATTTCTAACAAATTGAAACCCATCATGAATAAGATCATTTCTCTAGAGTAGGGGATATTTTTATAAGGTCATCAAATTCTTAATGACATAATTCTATCCCATGAGTCAATTAAATCATTGAAAATGAGTAAGAAACCAGGGATGTTGATTAAGCTTGACATTTCAAAGTCCTATGATTGTCTTAATTGGACATTTCTCCAAAACATGTTGGCAGCCTTTGGCTTCTACAATGATTGGATCTTTTGGATAAAAAATATGGCGACATCTACTTTATTCTCTATCTTGATTAATAGATATGATTCCATTTCTTTCAATCCCTCCCAGGGGATCAGGTATGGAGATCCTTTATCCCCTTTCCTCAATATCATCATGATTGAAGGGTTGGGAAGGTTTATCAAACACACTATGTCTAATGGGATGATCAAATGGATATCCCTTCGCCCGCAAGTTGAACCCATGTTTCATATACAATTCATGGATGATACTCTCCTAATGGGACAACCCTCGATCAAAGAAGCTTTGGATTTCAAGGTCACCCTGGACTTAGTCATGAAAGCCTCTAGAGCCCTTATCAATCACTCTAAATCCCATATTTTCATTCTTAATACACTTCTATTGGTCCAATGAAATATAGCTAGACTCTTGGGCTTCTAGTAGGCTTCTCTTCCATATAAATACTTGGGGGTTCCCTTGCTAGACAAGGCCCTTTGAAATGTCTCTTAGGAATAATTTCTAGCTAAACTAGAAGCTAACATTTATAGTTGGAAAAATCACTTTCTCACCCTCCCAAGAAGAATCCTTTTAATCAAATCAGTTCTCCATTCCATGCCCCTATAACTTTTTTCTATTTTGGAAGCTCCTTTAAAAATCATTAAGAAAATTAGGAACCTTCAGAGGGATTTCCTCTAGGGAGGGAGAATCCATTTAGTGGAAGTGGACCCTAGTGTTTTGGGAAAAACAAATCATTCACAAGGAGTTTGGGGGACTTGGTATTAGAGAACCTCGACTTATGGGAAAAACTCTGGAAGTGAAAACTTGGTGGTAATGGATCAAAGGTTCAAAGGATATATGGTTGAATGTTTGGAGAGAAAAGTATGTGGATAATTCCCCTTTTTTAGAATCAGTTTGCATGGCAAGGGAGGCCCCAGGATCCTTAATTTGGAATAATTTTTGGAGTAACAAGGATTTGGTGCAGTAGAAATATTTTTGGGAGCTCCAAAATGGTCAATATTCCCTCTTCTAGGAGGACATGTGGGAGAAAGAGTCAATCCTTGGAGAAGATGAGCATTTTCAACAAGTA
Source organism: Picea engelmannii (assembly GCA_009831015.1). Taxonomy (NCBI): domain Eukaryota; kingdom Viridiplantae; phylum Streptophyta; class Pinopsida; order Pinales; family Pinaceae; genus Picea; species Picea engelmannii. The sequence goes on along the minus strand of ML792842.1, from coordinate 721,079 downwards.
AAAATCTCCATGATCCAGAAAGGGTGGACTAACATATGTTAGTACTTGGAAGAGAAACTATATAGATCTTATATATTAGAGAGGAAGTGGAAAAAATGTGATACTTGGTTTATTATATGGGAACCAAGAGAAAAACAATATATGGAGGATAAACTGCAAGCCAAGAAGATCAAAATCCAAGCTACGGAGGCCTAAGTTTGGAAGTGGATTTAGGGAGGCCTATAGTTTGGAAGTGGATGTAAATCCAAATGATAAGAGTGTATTCTAGGAAAGGATATGGAATCCTAGTATGTGTTTAGAAATATCAACATTTATGTGGTTGGTGTTCAACAAGAAAGCACCAACCTAGGATTGTTTGATTAGGAGAGGCTATGAAGGTCCATAAATTTGTTTGATGTGTAGAATGAATGGAGAATAAATTTATTACCTTTTCAATGAGTGTGGAGAGGCTTGCATCCTTTGGTACAGAGGTATAACTATCATGCAGTCTAGCAGAGATAGAGGGAATATAGTCTGAACTCTTGAGCATTGGTAGATAGATCCCTTCAGAAATCCTATTCTCAACAAGGTATGGAATACTTTTCCTGGTTTTTTGCTCTGAAAAATATGGAAATAATGTAATAGAAATATATTTAAATAGAAACAACAAAATACTAATATATTATGTACATTAATCCAATCTAATGTCTGAGAATCTATTGCTTCAACTTTTTGGTTGTTCAATATTGGGAGTATTTAGGTTCGAAGGCTCAAATTTTTCATAACTAACAGTTGGATCAATGCCCTCATTGAACTTCTCTTTCCATAAAATCACCTAGTGCTAGGTCCAAGGAGTTTTGGGACCCTCCGCTAGAGTTCCACCTTAAATAGAAATTTGATGGGGCTTCAAAGGGTAATATTGGCCCCTTTGAGGCAGAGGGGGTATTTCACAATTCGATAAGAGAAATTAGGACAATTTATGTAGTAAGACTGGGAAATAACTCAAACAATGGAATAGAATTGGAAAGAATGATAACCATGCTATAAATATCAAAGGAAATGGGCTACAACAATGTGATTATTGAAGGGGACTCACAATTTCTTATCTTTTCCCTAAGAAAGATCAACAACGGGGTGAGCTTGGATAAAATTTTGACAAATTGGAGATTGTCTTCGGGCCTCCATCAAGTAGAAAATATAGTTATATAGATACCAATGATAATACCATCCCATGTTCAACAAAATGCCAACTCATTGGAAAATTGTTTAGAAAATAAGGGAATGTCTTTAACCATTGTTTCAATGGTTTGGAAATGGTTGGATCCCATTCCACCTCAACTCAGAGAGGAGTGCATCCATATGATTGAGATTAACAATCAACACCTAAAATGGGGTGTCAAAAAGTGGTGTCCTGGATGCACACACGTTGCACTAGGTTGCCACTCCACCATGCATTAAGGGACAATCAAGGCATGAAGGTTCTTGTATTCTCCAGACACGAGGGGAGGAAGATGGAGGGGATAGGGAGAGGTACAAATCTCTCCATACCATGTACTAAATTGATTATTTTAACTGGTGGAGAAGGGTAGAAAGACAATGAATATACCTCCATATTAATGATCGGACATGGTGATTTGAGGGGAGGAAGGACCAAGGCTATGTGAGGTGATAATGTTATTTTGAGGGGAAGTGGGTGTGAATTAATAATGATGATCAATGTGGGAGGCGATATAATATTATTTGATTTGTTCGGTTTAGGTTTACAATCTAGCTGGTGGTTGCTCCAGGGAACTAGATGGTGCAGGAAAAGAATCCGACCTTTCGGGGAAAGAAGGTAATCATGTCTTCCAGTTATAGATAACCCTCCTCATTTAACCTTGTGTATGCTCCACATGTTTTCTACTCTTCCTTTGTCGTGCATGTGGGTGAGGTCTCATATTCTTAAATAAAGGAAGATAGTGGGAGGGTCAATCGATATTGGGAAGGATTTGAGTGTGGTGCTTATCCCTAGTTGGATCCTTTCTCTTGGTTTCTCTCTATTCCCGATTGTGGTTTTATTTCAGTTCGACCTATTTCTCATTTTTTTATGTGGTTGGCATTCAGAAATAGGATGGGTAAGGGCTCTAATAGAGGGGGGAATGTGAGGAAATCCAATGCT
>ML792842.1:666383-701303 GCA_009831015.1 Picea engelmannii | reverse complement strand
TTTCCTATGAGGAGTGAGCCACATTTTTCATCTTCTCAATCACCTATGCTAGCCACGACACATGAGGATATCAGTGGCATTCTTGATATGGTAGAGCAACCTTGTGTGGGGATTGTACACAAGGAACATATGGATCTGCAGACCCAAGAGGAGAGGCATGGCTTGGAGATAGTTGACCTTACACATACCTATCTGTATGAGGAGAGTGAGTCACCACTCTTGGAGATTGCATTGATGGACCAGGTTGTGGAGACCGACAGCTTGTTGGGACACTTACTGCCAGGATCGATCTACAATGATGAGGATGCACTCCTTATTGGTTGAGATGACCATAGCACATGTCTAGACACATCTGTATGGGATCCAGATGCAGATGATAATAGTAGGGTGAGTGCACAGGAGGATACAACTGCCCATACTAGATATGGTGCGATTTCGATAGGGGTCACAATTGGTGATGGGGTGCAATGGCATACAGGAGGACTCAGTAGCACAGGTAGTTCAACACCTTATATGTTGAGGAGTGTGTTGTTGGGGATTCCATTGTTGACACTAACAGTGAGAGGCATGAGGTAGCACCTCAGTAGGATTGTGACCAGGAGTCATGACACTTGGTAGGAAAGTTGAGAGTTAGGGAGGACATGATCATGGCAACCACTAGATGCATTGATGATACACATGCATTTGTGGAAGATTATATTTGGAGGGCCTCGATGGCACAAGATAGTTCAGATGGGGGACTTGTCATTGATGAATTCCATACACTAAGGGAGAAAGTGATTGTGATGAGGGCCGACTACCAACAGTTGTTGAGGGATAGGGAGTACCTAGTTAAAAGATAAAGGAAAATGATAAAATACTAGGTAAAATGATCCTTGAAAACATGTCGAAACTGGGGCTCAACAATCATTATGTGTAGACAAAACTTAGCCACTTGAAAAAACCCACTTCTAGTCCATTAGGAGGAAAACTTCCACTCCTACCCGATACCTCTATGTCTTGGGTCATTAAATTGTTTCCTTGCATCCAAGAAAAACAAGTTCATAACTAATTAAAAGAAACTTTAAATCATACTCTAAGACCAAAAAATTATTTTAAAATTATTATTTTATAAGAAAAATATTTTTTCTTTCAAATTTACATTTTACATTTTTCAACATATCACTACTCACATCATATGTTTTATATTGGACCAATAAAAAATGTGAAATATTAAACTTCACCTTTATTTCTGGATTGATAGAATAATTTCACCTTTTTTAAAGCTTGTCTACAACGTTTGCATTTCAGGGAGGTAAACCTTAATGACGTAAAGCTAGTTATAAACATGTGTTGTTAGATTAATCATTATTTTTACTTGAAGCCAAGCCTCATATATATAATAAGTTGTACATACACAACTTTATATTAATCATTAATTCCTTGAAGTTGTATGTAAAGTATACGCACTACAAAACAATATTAGATTAATAAGTATTTTTGCTTGAAATTACATAAGCAGTATTAAATTAATCTTTATTTTAGCTGAAGCTTTAGAATAATGATGTAAAGATTTATATAAATAGGTAGCAGTCTTAAATTATCTTTATTTTTAGTGGAAGATTGTAAAGCTGATGATGTTTTGTAACTGGATGAGATAAAGTTATCATGAATGTATATAGATACATGATGTAGATGTATGAGGTAGGAAGTTAATGATGTAAGATGAAGGTTTTAAAGGAGAATAAACTCTATTATTGAAAAAGCTAGAAGGATGTATTACCAATGTAGTTTTTTTGTCATTTCTTTATTTAAATTGCCAAGTTGAATGAATGTAGTTATTGTTTATATGGACATGATGTTTGCACGATTAAATAAAAGACCCTGAAAGTTATATCACTTCTCCCACCTCAGATTTTATTTAATGAATGATTGATTAAATAGTGCATCTGGACTTTTATTATAATTGGGCCTCAAGTTTGTCATTTAAATTGTGTATGTCAGCTCTCTTGTGCGCCCATAAATTTAAGGTTGATTAAAGTATTATCTAAATATTAGATTTATCTGGTTGTGTGCGACGAAAGGCCACTAATGATTGGTTGTTTTTTATTTATTTGTGCACCATGCAAAGGTTGATTCATTGATTTCTAATTCTCGCTTGCATTGAAGGTTCATGTTACGTGTATCGGTTGGTGTTGTTGTGTTTGGTTGATTTGATGTTGTCTTTTAGCTTAGTAGGCATTGTCTTGCTTGTGTTGGGAGGGATGTAGACACCTCCTTGTTCCTAAGAACAATCGCCATCCTTGAGACCTTAAATGGTCAAAATCAATGGGAACCTAGGCTTGAGCGTTGCTTATGTGTTCTGGAGGTCCTAACCTTGCAGGGTAGGATGGGCAGGTATTCATTTTTATTTTGTCTAAATGATTTTTGTATGTTGCATCTAACTAAATGATGTGCTAGTATGCTGGGTCGTTAAGTTGTTTTTTTCCTGAATTTCATGCGTTGTGTTTGTCGTTGAGTTGTGTTGATTGACTGTTGTCGTTGTTACTTCCTTCTTTATAAAAAAAAAATTGTGCGTCACATGTTGTCGTAATGATGGGGGTCATTACATATGGTATCAGATCCGGTTCAACCCACAGCCTGGGATCACTACGGCTTCTATTGATAGATATTTGATTATAATGTTGCTAATTAAATTGATTTGTATTTGTGCAGCTAATGATGGTTAAAGGGCGTCGCGAAAGCAAACGATGGGCTACTAGGGGAGGAGGCACGACACCCCCAATAACATCCACTCCTGAGGGGTCTAACCCCCAGGGAGACGAATAGGTTTTCGGGCAGGAACATATAGTTGTGGGAAATTTAGTTGGGCTAATGAGGTCCTTCCATAGGATTTATGAGGCATTGATCACCCGTTTGGATAGAGATGAGGCCATGGCGCCGACACCTCTTGAGGGTCCACCGCATGCTCTGGTCGGTAATGGTAGCATTCATCACAAACTCGAGAAGGTCAAATTTCCTAAGTTCTTTGGTGGCCCGGACGACGCAGCCACCGAGGTTGGAGAATATGGTGATTTGATTTTCACTTTGCGACTATACCTCCAACATGAAGGTTTGCATGGCAGTCTTTCAACTGAAGGGGAGTGCTCTTCTATGGTGGAAGATGCTCTTGCCACAATTGAACATGGCAGTTAAGACGTGTCATGGGAATTGTTCAAGGAATGGTTTTGGGAGAGGTATCTATCTGAGGAATTCATTGAGAATCATCTCAACGAGTTCAACGTGTTGTGAGACGGTGGTCGTACAGTGCCCGAGTACGAGGCTCATTTCATGGAGTTTCTTCAGTATGCTCCGCACCTGAATATCGAGAAACTTAAGGTCAACAAGTTCATGTTCAGCCTTAACATCAACATTCGTGCAAAGGTGAGGATTTTGATGCGTCAAACCTTGCATGATGTTGTCTAGAAGGCCCTCATAGAAGAGGAGGAGCTTATCAATGGGGTTTGAGCATGACTCCAGGAAGACTAGCAGGACAGGTGTCATCTGGTGCACTGCAACATCAGACACTAGTTGGAAATTCAACAGGATTTTGAGGCACTCAGAGAGGATCCACATACACTACACCTCGACAACCAATGCCTCAGCAGTGGAATCCTTATAGGGGACCACAACACCATCAACAACGTCGACCGTAGTAACAACAATTTAGGCATGTTCAGTAGAACAAAGTAGGGTTCTAGGCTGGTGGGCCATCAACTTCTGCTTCAGGTACTAGGAGTACTGGACCAACGTGATTGCCCAGTTGAGAGGGCCAAAGCATCTGGAACAACCAGACCCACTACCATGGGAGATTTGGGCAAGGCCCATCGCATTCATGCAGTGGTGAATAATTTCCAGGCAGAGAATTAGTCGACTGTGCTTGAGACGTCAGGTACCGTCATTGACCAGACCATTGGTATTTTGATAGATCCAGGTGCTACAGAGAGTTTTATTTCTAGTGAAACACTAAAAATAATTAAGGTAAATGTAGTCGAACAGGACGAGTTAAGCTTTGTAGAAATGGCTTTGGGAGCCAAACAGAAGATTGGAGTGTTGGCATGTTTACAGGCAGGTGTGATTGTCATTGATGGAAAGACCAGAGTATGCAACGATGGAAAAACAGGGACAATGTAATATCAGAAGAGAAAGTGCAGAGGTGCATGCAGAGTGCAAGAGTGTGCTTGTTCATTTGATGGAAAACAGGCAGGCAAGGAAGATCAGCAGCGCAAGGATAATGGCATGGAAAGATCAGAAGCGTAAACTCCATTTCAGATTTTCGGATACCGGGAGATTGAGAAGTCAAGAGTCAAGACTCTTCAACACAAGAGTCCCAGAGTTGCGAAATCTGGAACCTCAAAATCCGGAAACAGGCACATCTTCCAGAGTTTCGATTACCGAGAGATTCAGAAATCAAGAGTCGAGACTCTTCAACACAAGAGTCCCGGAGTTGCGAAATCCAGAACCCCAAAATCTTGAAACAGGCACATCTACCGGAGTTTCGGATACCGGGAGATTGAGAAGTCAAGAGTCGAGACTCTTCCACACAGGAGTCCCAAATTCGCGAAATGCGAAATGCCGAAATCCCGAAATAGGCACACCAACAAATAATTTCACATATCGGGAAATAAATCCATTTCGGAGTCCCAGATACCGGGAGTTGAAGTGTTGAAACACTTCACCACAGGAGTGCCGAAATGACGAATCATCGAAATACGAAATGACGAAATACTAGACCGTTGATCTGACTCCATTTCGGAGTTCCGTATACCGGGATTTAAAGTGTCGAAACAGTTCACCATTGGAGTGCCAAAATGTCGAAATGCGAAATCACGAAAGCACTTTATGGATAAACATCTGGTCACAATTGTGGGCATGTAAAGGAAGGATCTTGCAAGTTGCAAGGCTCCATTTCATGATCGGGAGTTTCAATAGTCAGAGTGGCTCGCAACAAATTCGCAAAACGTGAAATTGAGAAATGCAGTTGTGAATAAAGTTGTGGTCACATCTGCGAAATATGGAGGAAGGAGTTAGTGAAACCAAGCTCCATTTCGGGGATCGCGACTTGGAGTGTCAAGACACTTGATCACACAAATGCAGAATTGCTAAATGCTGAAATGCCGAAATGCCGAAATGTCTATGTAGCCCGTGGTCACTACTGGTGGTTACGTAAGTGGAAGGAGCTATCATAACTAGGTTCCATTTCAAGGTTTTCACTATAACTGCTAGAAACCACTGATGGTTTATGCCAGAGAACTCGAAGAGAATTCTGTGTGATTGCCAAAGAAGCTGAAGAGTCTCAAGGAATCTGCTAGTGGAATGAAGACTGGTCATAGAGGTGATTGACAGAGGGAAGAGAATTGAAGCCTATAACTACAACAGAGAGGTTGAGCTCAATTGTAACAAAGAAGACAAAGAGTCTCGACTGTTGGAGAGGCGAAGGAATCTCGACATAACACCCAGTGATGAAGGACACATGGGTTTAATTGCCAGAGAAGCTGAAGAGTTACAATGATGATCAGGCAGAACACTCGACATGGAGAGAGCATGTAGAAGCATGGTGGGAGAGAATGCACAAGGTGCACAGAGACTATAAGTATGCAGAATAGAGAAGATATGGGGGTTGCTATAGTTGGGAGGGATTCAGGCATGTAGAAGGAGGAGGGTGCAACAACTGAAATACAGAGAAGAGGAATGGTGCACTGAATGGAGATGGCGTACAAAACATAAAAGGCAGAAGCACAGAAAGCACAAGGATGTGTGTAGAAAGACAGTGAGACAGTAAAGGAAGGTTGAGGTGCTATTGTAGAGAAAAACAAAAGATCAGAAAACACAAGAAGATGCAGATGGAGAGACACTGATATAGGAGAGCAGAGAAACATAGCAGAATAGTGATAAGCCTGTTAAGCGAATGATAAATATTGTATCACTGTGATAAATTTAAGATATATAGAAAAATTTATATTTCAGGGAGGTAGGGAGGTTCTAGGGAGGACTGTTATCCTCAGAGGTTCTAGTGGGTGCTTGAACACAGGGAGTTGTAGCTTCCATCTGGTTGCAGCCAGAGAAACCAGGGTGGCAGGGTGGTGCAAGGGAGAACTGTAGTTCTCTGTTTTACAGGTTGGTGCCTGTGTGAGTGGAAGTTGGTGCTTCCATCCAGTTGGTGCTGGAACAGTTAGGGAGTTGTTGCTTCCTTCTAGTGGGTGCTAGAAAAACCAAGGAGTTGGTGCTTCCTTCTAGTGGGTGCTAAAGAAACACAGGGAGTTGGAGCTTCCTTCTAGTTGATGCTAGAGAAATCAGAGATTTGGTTCTCTCAGCAAGTAGCAACTTGCAAAATAGAGGTTGTAGCCTCATTATGAGTTGGTTCTCATAAGTATGATAATGTAAAGAATGTAAAGAATACTTATCATAAAAAGAAGAAGAGGTTTTTACCCTTTATGGGTTTCCTTAGGAAATATCTGTCTCTGTGTATTCCTTATGTGTGAATGATGTTGAATGTTCTATTTCTTACTTCCCTACATTATGGTGATTTTCATTGAGTGCTTTGTAAAGAATCTAAAATAAGAATAATTGTTTAAGCACGGTAACAACTGATTCACCCCCCCCCCTCTCAGTTGTCCAACATGGAGGGAAGGTTATGGGTTGTAGCCTTAACCTGGGAGAGTTTTCCACCAGGGACAACATGTATGTCACTTTCTTAGGGTCTTATGACGTCGTGATCGGTATGGATTGGTTGGAATCGCATGAGGCGATACTCAACTATAAGAAGAAACGATTGAGCTTGGTCGATGATGAGAGAAAGAGACACATGATTGTAGGTCGGAACCAAGGATTTTACCTGAGGTTCATCTCTTCCTTGTAGCTATGGAAGAGCATGCACAAGGGATGTAAGCTATATGTGATCCTTGCGTTAAACAAGAAGGGCGTAGAGGAAGGTCTAGAAAACCTTCCGGTGATGTGAGAGTTTGCGGACGTCTTCCCTGAGGATTTGCCTGGGATGCCACCAGAGAGGGAATTAGAATTTACCATCGACCTAAAACCAAGAACTGAACCGATAGAAAGAACGCCTTATCGGATGTTGACCCCTAAGTTACAGCAGTTGAAAATGCAACCGAATTAGTTTTTGGATCTAGGACTTATACGTGCAAGTGTGCCACCATGGGGTGTGCCTTTTATTTTCATACGGAAGAAGGATGGGTCGTGGAGACTCTGCATTGACTATCCTCAATTGAGAAAGGCAACGATCAAGAATAAGTATCTGTTGCCAAGGATTGATGATCTGTTTAATCATATGAAAGGTGCGACGATGTTTTCAAAGATCGACTTGAGATTAGGGTATCACCAGTTACGTATCAAGGAGGATGACATCACTAAGACCGTCTTTAAGATGAGATTTGGACATTACGAGTTTACTGTTTTACCGTTTGGACTGACAAACGCCCCTGGGGTATTTATGAGCTTAATGAACGAGGTGTTCCGCGAATACTTGGACAAGTTCATCCAAGTATTCATTGACGATATTTTGATATATTCTTGGACGATGGAGGAGCATGATGAGCACTTGCGCTTGGTACTACAATGTCTACGAGAGAACGAATTGTATGGGAAATTGTCTAAATGCACTTTTTATCAATCGAACATTCACTACTTAGGGAATGTCATCTCTAGTGAAGCTATCATTTTGGATCCATCCAAGGTCGAGGCTATTATGGAATGGACTACGCCGACGAATGTCCTAGAAGTGCGTAGCTTCATGGGTTTAGTGGGATACTATCGACGATTTGTCGAGGGTTTTTCGAAGATAACAAATTCGATTACGGAATTGCAGAAGAAGAAAAATAAGTTAGTTTGGACCGAGAAATGCACGGAATCAATTTGGAGGCTCAAGGAGTTATTGAAGACAACACCAATACTAAAGGTCTTGTTGAGCACTCTGTTAACGATAAAACATGCATTGGCATTTTTGCAAGAATGATGCCTAATATTGTAGGAAACATTTGACTAGATTCCCTAGATCCAAATCCAAATCTGATTGCACCATTGGAAATATTATGATCTGTAGATGTTGATCGACTATTCAAGCATGCAAAACGGACTCTCCATGACTGAGAAATTTGATTTTTCCCAAAACAGTTTATTTCTGTTAAATCTCCCTTTTCGGTGGTTTAGGCGAGTAGGACGACTGTTCATTAACCACCGAAAGTTGTGCTTTCGGTAGTTAATTCACCCAGAAGCTTTCCAAGTAACCATCGAAAGACTGTCATGTTTAGAAAAATCAAGTTTTTACACAGATCAAGTTTTTTCGAGTTGAAAAGGTTTGCAATCTTTTCGAATGAACATCTGATGAATTATCAAAGCAAATCCAACAATTAGTTTTGATAGATTGTGGAAAAATGAGGTGTTTCAAAGGTGTTTGATATCTTTAACCAAGACAGAAAATTAGGACACTTTTCCACCTCAGCAGATTCGAATTGATATCTATTTGAGAGTCATCATTTAGCCTTGGGAGGTTGTTCTGCACTACACCAACAATCAACAGAGAGAAATCTAGGATTGGCCTCATTTTGGGGAAGCATCCCACTTCTTTTGCAACTGAATTTTGAGTTACTATTTTTAGAATATCTGATCCTTGTTTTTAGGATCCCAGAACTACTTTTGTAAAGCTATAAAGCTTAGATAGAATACAAACTAAGGGTTCAATTTTAGGTTCTACATGCTGCTACTGTAAGAGAGACGTATTCTTAATATATGAAACATTGCAAGCTTCCTTCAGTTGTGTTGTCAGACTTTTTTCTTTTCTATTCTCTAATATCTTATGAGTGAATGATTTCTTTATTGGCGCTTATTCAATCTACATGTGACTGTCATCTCACTAATTGATTGATTATTTAAGAATCATAAGTTATTTCCTTAGTTCTTAAACCCATTGTGCTTGTTTTATATGATTATAATCTGGTTCAATAGCTATCCTCTCTTCTATTTAATCAAACCTTGTCTGATTGCATTCCTAGAAGGCCTTGTGATATTTGATATCTCTAGACAGTCTTAAACACACAGTCCAATCCCTAGATATTCATCTTGATCCAAAAACCACATCAATTATTAAGAAAATATTTCCCAAAAAGAGTTAGTTACCAGGAATCTCCGACTTACAGCCTAGGAGAGTTCCTGGAGTGATAAAAAATTGGCGTCGTTGCCAAGGAGCGAGTTCATAAGCTTATCTTCCTGGGAGAACGACACATCAGATCTATTTCTTGATGATAGACAAGGAGTAGACACTATCAGTTTGTACATCATCTATCTGGCGACTCCATGAAGGACGGATCTGTTGGCGACTCCACTGGTATGACATGAACATAATCTTAGCCAAGAGGTATGCGTTCTGTGTTTTTTCAAGCATTGTTGGTTACCCTAATCAAGTACCTAATAGAGATGAATGGGAGAATAGTATTCCCATATTCCGAGGTGAGGAGTGGGAAATACCGGTTGAACATTTGCTGGATTTCCATGAATTCATTGACCGACTTGAAATTGTACATGAGGATGTTCAAATCAAGATGTTCAAATTTTATTTAGAGGGAATTGCTCTTGACTAGTGCCGGTCTCTTTCGGATGCATGTGTCATCTCTTTAGCAGATTTTCATGCTGCTTTTCATGTGTTTTGTAAAGACCTATTTTCAGCTGATCTTCTTTTTCCCGATTGTTGTCATGAATTCCATCTTTCAAAATTAGAACTTCTTGAAAAGTATGTTGTTGAATAAAATGCTCTTCATCATGATCAGGAGATCAATGATTCACACTATGATAATCTTAGTGATGCTTTTGACATCATATCAAACACATCTACTTTCGTTAGTTGTCATGAAGACCAGATTTTTCTCTTTGAAAACTCTGAATATGTTGAGTCGGCTGATGTATCAGTAGAAGACAGTCTCAAACCTGCAATAGATAGTAAGGACAACTTTTAGTCTTTTGATTGCAACACACATGAAGAAGAAGATGATGAGGGCAGCTTAGGGTTTCCAGATTTGCAAAGATTGTCTCCTCTTTAGCTAGAACATCAGGAAATTTGTAGCAGGTATGAAAAGGAAGATGACGAGCAGAAAGGTTCAGGTCAGAAATTGAGTTCGTATTTTTCTTCAACAAAGATCAAGTTGTTTACATTCAACATTGAGATAAGTAAAAGCAATCAACAACTTAAATACAACGAGTTGGATCAGCAACTCAAAGAGGTATTCTTTCATGATTTTTATGACCCTATTGCAAACTTTTTGGAATTTAGGAGCAACATAAATATCAAAACATTTTTGTCAGACGAGGGACAATTTTGTTTCTATTATCGATTATATTTCTGCATGATATGGTTTCCATCATTTTTTGGGTTAAGATCAAGAATAGTTTCAGGAAATCATTTTCTGACATGGCTTCATTGGAAGCATGATTTCACTTGATGAGAGGCAGTACAGTTGGTTAGCGTAGCAGTTAGCAGCAGAATAATCTCTTCATCTGAGCAAGCAAATTCTTTCAGTTATTGGTTGATGAATAAGCAAAGCAGGCTGCATGCAAGCTACAGGTTTTCAGAGAAACATTTACAGGAAGAACTATAGGCGGGATAAAATTTTCAATTAGTGTAGAGAGTGCTAGGAACAACTTCTATAATGTTGATAATGGTGATGGTATAATGGTTGGCATTATTAGTCTTGTGGGTGCACTTGTTGCAGGAGGCCAATTAAAATTTTCAAGTGTCACTGCATCTACTTCTGTGCCTAGCCTCTATTCTGGAAGTGGGCAGCCAGAAGAAAGCAATCATGCATCTACATTTTGTTAGGAGCCGTGATGAATACCTTATTTTCAGAAGATAGCTTAAATCTCTATGACTCAGGCCATCGGTTTGAGCATATTCAACTTCTGTTGGTTCTTCTTCGTTCACTTCCTTATGCTTCAAGGTCCATACAAGTTCGAGCTATACAGGATGTTTTATTCTTGGCTTGCAGCTATTCGGAGAATAGAAACACTCTGACGTCTATGCCAGAATGGCCTGAATGGCTCTTGGAGGTTCTCATTTCCAACTTTGAGATTGGATCAAACAAAGTGCAAAATGGTATTGGTATTGGGGAGATTGAAGACCTTGTTCACAACTTCTTAATTATAATGTTAGAATATTCTATGCGACAAAAAGATGGATGGAAGGATATTGAAGCAACTATTCACTGTGCTAAATGGTTGGCAATGATTGGTGGTTCGAGCACTGGGGAACAACGTATAAGGTTTGAAGAATCATTACCTAAAATGATGTATGATCCATTCAGAGAGGGCGCAGTTTTTGTTCGTAGGTTTTGATTGAAGCTCCTCTGAATCCCAAGGCGAACAGAGAGAAGATCACTCAGATCATGTTTGAAACTTTTAATGTGCCTGTTATGTATTTTTCCATTCTGGCTGTCCTGTCTTTGTATGCAAGTGGTCGTGCAATTGGTATTATGATAAATTCTGGGGATGGTGTTAGTCACACAGTGCCAATTTATGAAACATATGCCTTGTTTCATGCTATATTTAGATTGGATCTTGCGGAGAAAAATTTGACAGATGCAAGCGCTGAGTTTGGTTTTTCAGATTGCAGGGTATCTATTTGGATATCGTGTCCTTTACATGTGTAACAGGTGTTAATGGATGTCTCTAAAAATGGAAGGTCATTTTGTATCAGCAAGGCCGATTTATTTCCACAGATCGAGGTTTTTCATTTCTTCTTAAACGCCTGATGCATGCCCAGTCATAAAAAACGCAGACGCAGAGTAAATGCCAAGTGTCTAAGAGATAAAATCAGGTGTCGAAGAGGTTGCTTGAAATGTGGAATTACAAGAGCAATTATCGCGCCAAATCCAGGTCAACTCACGAATCGAATCTAGATTTCAAGTCATCAAATCCCAGCACCAAACCGATATCAATCTCTTTGATTTTATCTAATGAAGCCTCGCCATATGCAAAGATTGAAATATCTTGATTTTCATGAAATACGGGATCTGTCTATGCACCATTTGATGAAATTTATGCAGGCATGGGATCGCATGTAAAGGGCATCACGAGGAACAAGAATGGAAGTCAAACTTCGGCTATGGTTATACAGTTGTCTAATGGATTTCATTTGCATATATGTATTCAGTTTCAAATTGGGCAGAATCTATAGTCACAAACACAAAACTTCTTACTTCTCAGTTTCAATTGCCTGAAATGCAAGGTATAATGATAGTTAATCACAATGGAAGTTTTCCAAGTGAAGATTATTTGCAGCCTAAAATACGTAGCCAAGATGCCAACTATGAACCAATTTCTATGGAAATGAGATTATCCATTGACAGAGATAGGTTTTCTTCAGAAGGCAATGGAGATATTATTTTGGATGGCAAGTATATATAGCTGAAATCAATGATGTATTTTGGGAACAAATTCTTTTAGAGAGTCTAACCTCATCATGAGGGACAAAGGAGGCTGAATCTGTGATGCCAGAAAGTCTCACCAAAAGATGAGGATGAGAAACCATCCAAAAATGGAAATTGGTGGAGTAAAAACCAAAAAATGGATCATCTCACCGAACAGATTGGTCAGCTGGCATCAGAATCAAATCCTTGAGATTTATGTCTTGGGATAGATGCATATTGTTAAAGGATTTAGGAAAGTTGATCTAGATCGATTGGAATTTGCAAAACGAAGGTGTGCTTATAGGATGAAGCCTATACATAGACATACTCAACCACAACAACAGTCTACTGACCTCCAACACAAGATCATGTAGGTTTGGAAACCCTTGCCAAAATTTCCAGCTCCATGGAGGGAGAAATACAGGTTGAAATACATCATGATGAAGTTACAAGTCCAGTCAGAGAGAAGGGGGCCTCTTCGAAGAAGCTGTGAAGTCGTTTGCAGTAATACAGGTAATTGAAATTTTGAAATTTTGATTTCTGAAAGTGTTTCACCTTTCGGTGGTTTAGGTGAGCCTGTAAGTGCTCATTAACCACCGAAAAGGGGTTCTTTCGGTATATAAGGTGCTTAAATCCGAATATCGTTAACCACTGAAACTTGTAACTAGACAGAGAAAGATAAATTTTGCACAGATCGAGGTTTTGCTGATCCAAATCTTTTGAAAATACTCATGATGGATAGATGATGAATTATGTATTCAGTTTCAAGATTCATTTTTGGTAGATAAGGATTAGAAAAGGTGGCCAAGTTGGTTTTGGCACCTATTTTGGTGGAAACAAGTTGGATTTTTTTCACATATCAGAAGATCTAAAAATGTTGTGTATCTGAAGTTGCTGCTGTATTGATACACGATTCAGAAAAGGTTTACAGAGACATGGTTGCAACCGGAAACACCCTCCGTTGGTGGCTTCACAGCCTGAGTTTTTATTATTATTGTAGACTTATATGTGGCTTCTTTATGATTGTTCACACAATTCAATGGATCTTTGGTTTACTATAGTCCTTGATCCTGCTTTTATACCTTATGAAAATTCTAGTGGTGGTGCAGCTTGGTTTCCTCATTATGTTTCTGGAAGGCTGAAATATGAAATTGGTGAAAATCCTCATTTCTCTCCTAATCATGGAAGATAGTCATGGTGGATGTGCCTGTTGACATCATACTGAGAATTGGAAGCATTGTAAATAGAGAGAGGAGCTTCGTCTAGAAAACCCTGAGGTCTTTGTACTCTTGCAGGTAATCGAGATTCATTAAGTTTTGATTTTTGGGTAAGTTTCTATTTTCGGTGGTTTAGGCGAGCCTGTGTGTGATCATTAACCACCGAAAAGGATGAATGAATCCATGGCCCAATACTAAAGTCACAAGGTCTTCTAGGTTCTTGGAAACCTCGCAGGGAGGTCTCCATCCCAGTTGGAGCCCGATGTTAACGATAAACAATGCACTGACATTTTTGCAAGAATGATGCCTAATCTTGTAGGAAACATTTTACTAGATTCCCTAGATCCAAATCCAAATATGATTACACCATTGGAAATCTTATGATCTTTAGATGTCGATCGACTATTCAAGCATGCAAAACGGACTCTCCATGACTGAGAAATTTGATTTTTCCAAAAATAGTTTATTTTTGTAAAATCTCCCTTTTCGGTGGTTTAGGCGAACAGGACAACTGTTCATTAACCACCGAAAGCTACGCTTTCGGTAGTTAATTCACCCAGAATATTTCCAAGTAACCACCAAAAGCCTGTCATGTTCAGAAAAATCAAGTTTTTACACAGATCAATTTTTTTCGAGTTGAAAAGGTTTGCAATCTTTTCGAATGAACATTTGATGAATTATCAAAGTAAATCCAACAGTTAGTTTTGATAGATTGTGGAAAAAGGAGGTGTTTCAAAGGTGTTTGATATCTTTAACCAAGACAGAAAATCAGGACACTTTGCCACCTCAGCAGATTCGAATTGGTCTCTATTTGAGAGTCATCATTTAGCCCTGGGAGGCTGTTCTGCACTACACCAACAATCAACAGAGAGAAATCTAGGATTGGCCTCATTTTGGGGAAGCATCCCACTTCTTTTGCAACTGAATTTTGAGTTACTATTTTTAGTATATCCGATCCTTGTTTTTAGGATCCCAGAACTACTTTGGTAAAGCTATAAAGCTAGGATAGAAGACAAACTAAGGGTTCGATTTTGGGTTCTACATGCTGCTACTGTAAGAGAGACTTATGCTTAATATATGAAACATTGCAAGCTTCCTTCAGTTGTGTTGTCAGACTTTTTTCTTTTCTGTTCTCTGATATATTATGAGTGAATGATTTCTTTATTGGCGCTTATTCAATCTACATGTGACTGTCATCTCACTAACTGATTGATTAGTTAAGAATCATAAGTTATTTCCTTAGTTCTTAAACCCATTGTGCTTGTTTTATATGAGTATAATCTGGTTCAATAGCTATCCTCTCTTCTATTTAATCAAACCTTGTCTGATTACATTCCTAGAAGGCCTTGTGATATTTGATATCTCTAGACAGTCTTAAACACACAGTCCAGTCCCTAGATATTCATCTTGATCCAAAAACCACATCAATTATTAAGAAAATATTTCCCAAAAAGAGTTAGTTACCAGGCATCTCCGACTTACAGCCTAGGAGAGTTTCCTGGAGTGATAACACACTCAACACACCCTAAAAAAGCCTATGCCAATTTTTACTTTTTGGGTACCACTTGATCTTTGCACTGTCTAACTCGACTTCATTTTTGTGAAAATGTTTTGCCTTTTTCTTATTATCATGACTCTCATTAGATTTTCAGGACTGTTTTGAACCTATGAAACCCCATGACTTAAAAAATCCCTAACACCTGAACAAAGAATAAAAAGCCAAAACACTTCACCTGACACACTCAGATTCGACATCGGAAGGAATTTAAAATGGAAAAGAGCCACTCGAGAAACCTCAGTCACCGAGCGTTGATATCCTTCGGCATCGACAAAATGAAGTTTTTGTTTGCACCAAATTTTTGCGTGCGGATATCTCCGATCGCCGATTCCTCTTCGACATTGGTAAAAGACAAGGGGAATAGTCATTAAACAATAAATAAAAGATATCTCTGATAACTGATACCCGACTCGCTCATCAAAATCAGGGAAGACCTAAAAGGATCACAACAAAAATTCTGACCACGCTAAATAATTATCTCGATCGCTGATCCCTAATGCATTTCGTCATCGAGACTTTTTCAAGGAAGCTAATCCGTAGAAAAACAAATGATAGGTTTGTCATCAATCACCAACCCTGTATACCTTTTCGACATTAGCAAGGCATGTTTTGTTTTAGAACACACAACTTAAGGTAATTCTCGAATCTGATTAATACATGCGAATTAGGTCACCGGTCTTCAATGCCACGTGTCTTTTCCAGATTGGAGAACCCTTCGGTTTAGTTTTACCCCGATTCATTCTTGGTTCCCTAGATCCAAGTCACACCTCTGAGTCAGCTTTTCCATGACAACATTGCACGATGAGATTTATCGATGTCGGAGCTTTTGTGAGGGACATCAATGAAAATGTTCATAGCGCATCCTTGATCCCCGATGCACCCACTGCAAAAGAGACATGATGGTACATTTTAGCATTGGATATGTTTAGATTTTGAGCATTTAAGGGTCTAATTAATACCAAATCCTGCATTAGTTTCTACCTCGTATGCCAATAAACAAGACCATTTGAAATTATTGATAGATCATATCACCCCCGTGCCTCCGCGGTCAACCCATGATGAATTTAAGTTACTGATATTTGATGACAGATTTGTTTAAATTGCACTCATCACCCGAATTGAATGGCTGATGCGACATAGTAAGTTCGTCATTGGTTTAAATTCTCTTGATCCGTGTAAGAGGAATCAATTTGCGCGCAAGGAAATTTTGAGCATTCGGAGAAGCGAGACGAGTAATTTGAAAGTTGCAAAGATCCCATGAGTATCAAATAGCCAGGTTTATCAATATTTATAGGTATGTACCCAAGTCTATGGATTTTACATGTTTACACTTCATATATTTTTATCCGATTTTTTTCTGTACGTAATCTCTGAAGGTTTATTTTTATTGCAGGAACAACGCCTCCAAGAAATCCAACCACTAGACGATCGTCGAGGGTGCCGAAGCTCAAAGAACCATAGTTAGGTGAAGGCTCCTCTCCAGGGGTTGCAAAACAATTGGAATACAATCCAAGACCAGAACCTGTCATCAAAACATAGACGAAGAAGGTTTTTATTCATCCTCCGACCTTTAGAGATACAGAGGTGAGAATAGGGTCCAAGGCGGTACTCCCACATTGGGGATAGATCTTTAAAAAGATCAGTCGGGAAGAATACCCAGAATATATCCCACACAATGACCCAGATGTGAGGGCGCTTGAGGATGAGGTGTTTTTGAATATCCGACGATCGTACCTACACATGGTAGCAAGAAGAACCTTCGTCTTTCCCTGTATATAACTTTTGAAGTGGCTCATCAACCACACAGACACACACAAGTGTTTAATCAACGATGACAACTGTGGGTGTGTAGGGGTGTTCCTTCTAGTATAGGTCTAGAAATAATACAAAATTCGAGACCCCGAGGAGTAGCTAAATACATATTTCATTGTTAAGTTCTATGAGCATCATGACACCATCCGGGTGATGGCCTCGTGGTGGAGGGAAGACAAGAAATACACCAACTGGAGCACTGGCTGGTACCAGACAACCAAATTAAATGAGACATACATCTACTTGATGGCCCTCATATGCCGATTATATGGAGAGGAGGATTGCTTCAGATTTTCAGAGGAATGGATTCCCTTAGCTTACACAGTGGAAATGTTCAAGAGGAGCTTCAACTAGGGATCGATCATTTCTAAGAAACTAAGCATCTGCATACAACAAGCTCAGACCCGGAAGGAAGGAGAGACACCAACCTTCTACATGGCTTCATATTTACTTGATTTCATGTGCGCCAGGCACATTTTTTCCGGCATGAACCTGAGCCGGCATATCACAGAGCTCCTGGTCCACATATATTTTAGCATCCTATGGGAGAATAGGTACAAGAAATCTTACTCCCTCATCTATGATGAATTCATCGCACATATTTATTTTATTCTTTTTAAGAAAGAATGCCCGAGACTATCGGCTGCAGCCAAAACAATGATATCAAAGGTAGGCCACTGGTACTTATACGAATGCAATACCTACATCAGGGTGTTTGGGGCCACCGGAGCACCACATCTCCTACCAGTGCATGTCCATGACTGGCTTGTAGTGGGAGACATATTCTACTAGACCATCCTGTAAGGTTACAACGCCACGCTGGTTAAGGAGAAGAAGCGGGCATTTATACTTTATGGTTTCCATGTAGGTTTCTACATGGTGAAGGAAACGACTCAAGACAAACAAATAGGGCTAAGCCAACTAGATTTCAGATTCCAAACAGGTTGGTTCCACAAGCATGATCTAAAGGGTATGGTCTTGAAACATTCTTCTCAAGTGTCGTCTTGCTGGCCATACGCCCACAACAAATTTGAAGATGAAGTCTTCATAGAAAATTCCCAAGACTGGGACGAGGTGGTGGCAAGGATGCCTGACCCAAAAATGACCAGGTTCAGGGTCATGATCCTGGATGAATAGGTGATGACCATAGAGAAATAGAATCAAGAGGCCCTGAGAGCCAGGGAAGAAATGATAGTAGCAGAAGAAACAGAGGTTCCCCTGGTTGCTCCGGTGCATGATAGAGGTTTTCGTATGATGCAGAATGCATGAGAAAGGGGGTTTCTCACGTTAGAATAGGCACAACGAAAAATTGATCAGCTTCTAGATGACCCAAACCTCATAGGAAAGACAGGGTACCCTGTTGACAACGCATATGAAATTCAGACGGGCCCAAGTAGCCCTGAACTAATAGACATTGATGAAATAGTCGGGTTAGGAAACCCTGAAATTATAATGC
Organism: Picea engelmannii; assembly: GCA_009831015.1. Lineage (NCBI taxonomy): Eukaryota > Viridiplantae > Streptophyta > Pinopsida > Pinales > Pinaceae > Picea > Picea engelmannii. The sequence goes on along the minus strand of ML792842.1, from coordinate 682,832 downwards.
CACAATTCGAATCACCAGGAGATGTTTCAGCTTAGTCAAAGACAGTCAGAACATCAGGGAGAGAAAGTGCACCAAACCCCCTTTGCGAATTAATAAACATCTATGATCATGAAGAGATCCCGGAGGTATCCCTGGTGACCCCTATACAGATCATAGAGGAAAATGAGCCATAAAAGACATCTTCCCTAGCTCCCGACTCTCAAATTTGGGGCCTTCCATAGAATGAGCAAGAGGTCGAGAGTGTCTTAGAAACTAAGCTACCCAACGCACTGGATACCCAAGCAGACAGTCAGAAGGATGAACCAGGGTTGGACGAACAAAAGGAAGCATCTCCATGGAAATAAATCGACGTCTCAATGGATGATTATCAAGTAAGTACGGAGCACACCCCTGACGCCTCAATTTCAATCGGTACTCAACTTCCCGATGAGTGACCCATTCTTGAATAAATATATACCATCAGTAGCTTGGTAAATATGCTCACTTAGGGAGATCAACAAATTCCTGAACCCATGGATGAAGTCGCCAAAATACATGCCATCTCTTATGACCGAAAAAGGAAAGCTATCATGCAGAGAACCACCAAGAATAGGAGGATCACTCTAGATTGCTCCATCCTCATCACCATGGAGGAAAATATGATCAACACAGAGAATTCCAAGACATATGAACTTATCGACGTAGGGATGGAAATTATAGATGCCACCCTCGACAAGGAAAATAGGGATGAAGAGGAGTTTCCTGTTTCTTTGAAAGAATTGGAACATTTGCGCCACTTGGAAAAATATTACTAGGACACCACACAAGCTGTGGTGTTCCTAAAGAGCGAATTCAAGGAAGCCTACAAAAAATTTGTAGATGAATGACACATATTCACTGCAAGGATAGTCGAGATTCAAGAAGACACCCTCATGGTACTAGAGACGTGCAAGAATATGGAGAGGTGGTACGAGAAATCACACCAAGCCATGGAAAGGATCGACTATATCAGTGTGGTGCAACAAGGCCGAGACACTGAAAAGCACGACATCTGAGTGCTAAACGAAAGTAGCATCGACCGCATAAGAAAATAAGATGAATATTGGGTAAAAATGGCTTAGTAACCTCATCGGGAAATCCAAGAGAAATGGGCCGAGTGTGAGAAAATCTTGACCAAGATCAACCAGGAAATGAGAGACATCATCCTTCCCGAATTCAGCACACTTGATGACTTTGTCGACTTGCACAACATAGTCAAATCACATGCCAAACAAGATTCATCATGGGATGACAAAGTAGCAAAGGTGGCAGGCATGGTGCCAGGACATGTGCAACATTTCATGGAGCACCTGATCAAAGCTCAAGCCATGTTGCAATAGCTAAGTGCCAAAATAGTCAAGTATCGGTAACGAGCAATAGAGATAAGAGACATTATTTCGGCCCCAATGGAACAACATAGATTCTTGTATGCTAACACATGTGAGGATCTCTTCATCAAGTGGTCAGAGTATGAGAAAAGTCATCCACTTAAGTGAGATCATTTGATGACTCTATGAAGACTAATAGAAGAAAGTTCCATGTGGCGAGTTTTTGTTTTACTTAGCTACACTTTAATAGTTATTTTTAGTTAATAGTATGCTATAAGTAGGAGATTCTACATGTTAGCAAAGGGTTGATGGTTATTGCAAAGACCCTCATTTTTGGATTTTGAAAATAACTATTTCGGAGCTACCTTAATTGAGAAGTCTTGTTTAGGACCACAGACAAGTTTGTGTTTTTTCATCAAAAGTGTGTATGATTGGATATGGAGACGAATTATTTCTGATTTCATCTCATGAATGGATGTTGTAACAAGTAAGAGCTTCTAAATCTGTTGATAAGTTATCTGATTCAATGTTTTACAGTTCTTGTCTTTAATGATGAAAATTAAATCGTTGTGTTATTATGTGATCGATGATTAGAGTTAAGAGAATTATTTTTCTTTCCCTCGTTTATTTCATATGTGTTTTCTTCTGATAATCGCACCTCAACCAATAATTGGAGCACCAACATGTTAATGTATTATTACTAGTCTTGTGGTAGAGAATTGTTGTATGCATGCTAGAGTGAAAGGTTATCGAAAGCTCAGCCTTCTCCAGTAGTTATGATTTTACCAAGCTCAACCTTTCCCAGTAGTTAATATTTTCTTCATCCTTCACAAGAAAACGTAAAGCACATCGATTAATTAGCTGGATCACAATACATGGAGAACCATTCCACCATTAAATGCTGCAAAGTCTAATTGGGCCTTGGTGGCGGGTTTAGTTCCTACTGTTGATTTAAAGGGATTTAGGACCCCTCAACAGAATTGGAACTAGAAGGAGGGCCGAAGAATGAATGGCTGACAATATTTTTGACATAGTATTTCATAGAGCATGTAGATTCAAAATAACCCATATGCATGGCTAGTCATTCCCAAGACAACCCACACACATTGAGTACTCCTGAAACAAGTAACTCACCCCCGCATGAGGAAGAACATTTGTTCCCTGATATACCTTACACTCTTCCTCACAAGGAATTAAACCAATTTAGAAGAATCACAAGAGATTACACCCGACAGATCAGTGCACTTCCCTTAGCTCTGTTACTTCCTCGAAGAAAAAATAACCAGACCACTAGTCAAGTCCCTCGACTAGGTTTTTGTGCACAAAATGGAAGACCTGATAGATTTCTCTCTCACTGAAATCAAACATCCTTTTAACCTAATACCCAAACAACGGTCGACAACTACTAAGAGCCCGACGACTTTAGTAAAGATGAAGGGTTTAACTCAGAATGATATGAAGACATGGAATATAACAACGACCATGATGAAGAAATGGGAAAACCACCTCAGAATAATCAAACTTGCTTGGTTAAGGATGCTTTGTCCATCCCTGGATGAGTACACAACCTTCCCCAACATCCAAAGAAGATACTCCCTAAATTTGACCCCGAAACCTTAGGATTTCCTGAAGACCATATCAAAAAATTCATACTAGTTATCAAGATGATGAATGCCTAACATGAAGACGTGGTTTTCATGCTATTACCCTACACTTTTGAGAATTCAGCCTCCACGTGGTATTTTAACTTACCTATAGGATCCATAACTAGTTGGACTAAGTTTCAAAAGGATTTTCTAGAAAAAATTGCAGAAGAAACCACTATAGGGGATTTGATGGCTGAGTTGTTCGTCGCCACCATGAGTTCAAAGGAAAGGGTTAAATAATTCAATCAAATATTTACCACCATATTAAACAAATTCCATCCCAAAGCTAAACCTACTCAGGAGTTGCAAATCAAAGTATACGCTAATGCTCTCCTAGATTCTATTTCCATGTTTGTGAAAAGGGCTGCCAAACCAACCTTAGCTGAGAATTTTGAAGAAGCCAAAATCATAGAGTTCCAATTTAATGGATGTAAATAAGGTGAGGTCTCATTAGTTAAAAAATAAGTTCAACCTCCTCCTAGGAGAGGACTACTACTAACTAGACCCCCAGGGAAACAAACAGAACAAGGTCCCAAAAAGGGAAGTGGGGATATAGAGGACCTACAACGCATGGTCAAGAAGTTGTCAAACAAAATCATAGACATGAAGAGAAGCGCAGGGGAGGGAAACCAAGGACAGAGGCCCTATAATCCTTTCTTTAAAAGGAATCTTCCTTTCAAAGCAATTGAACCTCCCCCAGCCAACCTAAACATCAATCTGGGAAATGTAGCATCCGACTCTTTCTGTACCTATCATCAAGTGAATCATTCTAAAAGAGACTACCATCAATGGGTGCATGCCATGAATTTGATGGCCAATCAGTTTCTAGATGAAGTCTCCCTAAACGAACATTAAAGCGGCTTAGCTATGAATGTTTCCAATCAAGAAGAGATTGATCCACTAGAAGAAACAACCATGTTAATATGGGACCTTGATCTACCAATTCCTTCCGATGATCTATTTGAACTTCAAGAACCACTCACAGAAGTATTGGCTGTGAAAACGCAAAGTGGGGTTCAAATAGTCTCAAATGACCTTACTACGACCCAAACTTCGGGAGGAAAACTAGCTCTCGATCACCCAAAAGAACATTTTTCTCCCTGAAGAAACCTTATAAACATCCATACACGAGAATCTTCCAAGATAGACTACAACATAGTAGAAGACTTGAAGAAGTTGAAAGAAAATATATCGGTCATGGACATGTGGAGAATCCCTCATCAAAAGGACTTTCTGTTACAAGCATTGAAATCAGTAGAAAACCCCATGACAAGCACCAACCAAGGAGGAAATATGACTCCCACAGATATAAGAAATAAACCAACTCTGAACGCATTCTCTGAAGATAAGAAGGGAAAACCTTTTTTCCCACCGTTCCTTTTGACATTTGAATTTTTCAACAGAAACCTCCATAATTGTTTGGTTGACTCAGGAGCATCCTCCAATGTCATGCCATTGTCTATTTGCAAAAAATTAAACATAGTCTCTCTCAAAAGAGATAAACATGTTATACAATTAGACAGAGCCCAACTAAAGGTTATGGGAGAGCTCAAAGATGTAATGATCATAATAGCGACACACCCTAAATTTTTTCAAGTAATTGACATCATTGTAGTAAATATCCCGAAAGCGTATGGATTGTTATTAAGTCGCGATTAGTCTGAGAATTTAAACGGATACTTTAGTACAGACAGGGATCACCTTTGGTTTCCATTAAAGGGACACACAAATATGATCAGGACCGATAGGGAAAGATATCTAAAACATATTGTCACTGACTTAGAAACATTCAATGAACCCTCATCAACATATTTCCCCATGCTAGGCAATTGTTCCTGTGACTCTGATTTCCGGAATCCCCCCCATCTCATTTGATGTCCCTCTTTCTTAAAACTTTGAAATGATTTTTCAAGAGAAACTGCTGACGATGATGAGGAAACTCTCTTCTATCAAGAGCCTGCATTAGAAATCAGAGAAAAAACAGTAAGAAAGGAGGAAAGTCACGATAAAGAGGAAAACGATTGTTTTTTCCCACAATTTTGGACCTTATACTTTGATGGATCTAAATCGCAAGAAGGTTCAGGGGTAGGGTGAATCCTCATTAATAAAAAAGGTAAACGACATTTCCTATACTGTAGGCTAGAGCTCGAATGCACAAACAATACCACAGAGTATGAAGCTCTAGTACAAGGGATAAAGAAATCCATAGACTTAAATGTCAAGGAATTGAAGGTTTTCGGAGATTCTGAGATCATCATTAGACAAGTACGGAGCACTATACATTGAATCTCTCCACACCTGAAGAATTACCAACAGGATGTGCATAGGTTAATAGAGAATTTTGAAGCCTTCAACATTACAGAAATACCCAGAACAAAAAACATTCTTATTGATTCTCTGGCCACTACGGCCTCAAGGATATCACCTCTAAAAGACTATGAAGCCTCCCAGTTCACTGTGGGGCTAATCTACAAACCATCAGTTCCCAACAATATTTCTAATTGGAAAGTATTTGAAGGAGATGAACAGATCATAAACTTTTTGACCAATCGGGATAACTTTAAATACTTGGCTATTGACGATGAAATATTCTAGGAACAATCTATAGAAACCAATCCTCAGGAGGATCAACCGACTAACAAATCAAGGTCTCACACGATACCAAAGGGAATAGCCAATTTAGAAAACCTTTTTGACCTAAGGGAAAGATTTAAAGGGTCAAATAATGCAAAGAATGGGAGATCTTGTCCCATGTATGAAACTATAAATCTAGGAACCTCGAAAAACCCCAGAAACATAAATCTCAACAAGACAGTATCTAAAGAGGAACAGAAGTCTTATCTCAAACTTTTCAGACAATATCAATATGTTTTTGCATTGTCCTACCGATATTTGAAAACTTATGATACTCGTATTATTCAACACATGATCTTGTTAAAAAATGAAGTAAAACCATTGCAACAGAAGCTCTAGAAATACCACCCATCCCTGGAGCCTCTCATGTGTCAGGAGTTAAAAAAACTACTAGATGCCAAGATTATTTTCCAATTTAGACACTTCGCATGGGTAGAAAATTTGGTTCCTATGAGGAAAACGTCTGGGGAGATCCACCTATGCGTAGATTTCAGAAACCTTGACAGAGCTTCAGAAAAGGACAACTACCCAGTCCCACCAAAGGAGAAACTCTTGTAGACCTTGTCTAGCTCTGAGATTTTCTCCCTGTTGGACGGTTTCTCAGGTTACAACTAGGTTCTAGTTTCAGAGGAAGACCGCTTGAAAACTATCTTCCGAACCAAGTGGGGAACCTTCTCTTATAAACACATGCCATTTGGGTTGATCAATGCAGAAGCAACCTTCCAAAGGGCCATGGACGTAGCATTTCGGGGACTAATCAACAAATGTGTAGTAGTCTATTTGGATGACGTGACTGTGTATTCAAAGAACAGAGAAGATCACATCCAACATTTAACCCAAATTTTTGAAAGGTGGTGGAAGTATGGTATATCCTTAAACCCTAAGAAAACTATCTTTGGTGTCGAGGAAGGAAAATTTCTAGGTCATGTTATATCTCAAGCAGATGTTCACATAGACCCACAAAGGATTAAATCTATATTTCAGCTTCCATTACCTCATAACAAAAATACTATGCAATTGTTCTTTGGGAAAATCAATTTTGTAAGAAAATTCACACCCGATTTCGCTGATACTATCAAACCCCTACAAAAAATTATTCGTAAATATGTTGAATTTAAGTGGGATGATGAACAGAAAAGGGATTTCAACAAAATTAAGACTGCAATATCTCAATCCCCAGTGTTGTGAAGTCTCAATTTCAACAGATATTTCTTTCTCTATACTTTCTCTTTTGACAAATTGTTAGCTGCAGTATTAACTCAGAAGGATGATGACAACAACGAGGCCCCGATATCATTCATGAGCGCTAATATCCAAGGGGATGAACTAAATTACCCTACTATAGACAAGCATTGTTATGCAATATACAAGGCAATGAAACACTTCAGATCTTACATCCTTAAGAATCATACCAAATTCATAGAGCCTCACCCGACGGTTTGATCCCTATTCACTCAAAAAGAGACGAGGGAAAGAAGAGAAAACTGGATGGCAGTAGTCCAAGAATTAAATCTAGATATAAAACTTGCTAAACTGGTTAAGGGACAAGGGTTATGCAAACTAGTAGCTGAAGCACAAGACCAAGTAAATGACGACCCCCGATGGGAGAATGAATTGGAATTATGGTGTGGAGAAGCTTCATACGTATCCCCAGGAGAAGAGTCTTGTTATGAGAAACTGATTTATCTCCTGCATCATGGGAATTTACCAGAAAACCTAAACCCTAGGGAAAGGAGAGCTCTTAGGTTAAAATCCGCACAATATTGCCTCATAAATTCGGTTCTCTTCCGTGTTAATTATGATGGGGTACTTTTAAGATGTATCGAATGTGACGACACATAAAACGTTCTAAAAGAGCTCCATGATGGTCCTACCAGTGGACATTTCGCAAGAAACACCACCGCTCATAAAATACTGAGAGCTGGCTATTATTGGCCTAATCTGTTCAGAGACGCTCACACATACACTAGAAACTGTAAGACTTGTCAAAGAAGGGCAGGGAGGGAGAAGAGAGCAGTCGTCCTACACCAACCGATGGTTGTTTCTAGGCCATTTGAGTAATGGGGGTTAGATATCATAGGAGAAATCACACCAAGTTATTAAAAACAACATATATACATACTATCTGTCACAGATTATTTCATGAAAATGGGCAGAGGCCATCCCTCTGACTCATGTAAACAAAAAGGTGGTGATCCAATTCGTAGAACAAAACCTGATCACAAGGTTTTGTGTGCCTTCCGTCCTTGTTTTTGATAATGCAGCTTAATTTTATTCCACCTTATTAACAGAGTTTTCTCTAGACAAAAGAATCATAATAAGATACTTTGCAAACTACTATCCACAGGGGAACAGTGTGGCAGAATCAACTAATAAGAACCTAGTGAGGATATTGAAGAAAACAATTGCAGACAACTAGAGGAATTGGCATAGTCACTTCATAATGATTTATGGGATGATAGAGTTACACCCAAGGAGGCTATAGGGAATTCCCCATACTTTTTGGTGTACGGACAGGAAGCCATTCTCCCGAATGGGCTATATCTTCCATCTCTTCAACTTGCTCAAGATTCGATAGGACAACCCTCATTGGTCATACAAAAAAGAATTGATACCCTTCTCATGCTGGAAGAGAAAAGGGAGAAAGCTAAATCAAAGTTCATATCTCACCAGTAGATAGTTAAAAGGTGGTTTGATAAGCATAAGGATAAAGAGAAGAATTTTGAAGTAGGAGACTTAGTCCTAAAGTGGGACAGAGCAAATGAGCCTAAAGGAAAACATTCTAAGTTTTAGAATCTATGGCTCGGACCTTTCTAGGTGGCCGAGAAGATTGGTTTAGGCACGTATCAACTGCAGAATCCGAGGGAGGGACCTAACGCTCTCCTGGTGAATGGCCAAGCCCTAAAACAATATTTCCATTAAAAAAAAAATACTTTATGTGTTTATGTTTTCATGGTGTTTATTTTAGATACGTTGAGTATTAAATGCAATTTTTGTTTTATCCTTTTCTGTTGTACTTATGCGCTTTTGAAGATGGTTCTTAGCAAGACAATGGTTGACCTCAAATCATGTGATATGGAGAAATTTGTTCCTAACTCATCGCTCACATAAAACACAAGAAACATTGGGGAACCTGCGACTGTTTCAAGGGGTTCTCTATCTAACCTGCATAGATGAACAACTTTGGAGAAATGAAGAAGTGTTTGCCTAGTGGTCTGGTGAAACCTTAAGGTATGGTGAGCTAGAAAGGACTACATGTACCTCAAAGACAGAGCTAGAAAGTTTCACCTTAACCATTTCATTTTTGCAAACAACAGACGTCCTCCTCTCCCACTCGCTCAGGGCATTCTTCCGAAATAAAAATCAACTATATCAAACGAGCGCACAGTAGGAGAGGGTATGCAGATAACTTCTTCGGGGCTATGGATGCTCGCTGGCAACGGAGAAAGGTCTGTGACGTCATGGTGACTCCGTCAGGGATATGGACGCTCACTGGTAGTGGAGAAACACCGTAGCAAGTGAAGAAGGGTAACTAAAGTCTTAGTTCCATTGAATGATTTACTATACTCTTATCAAAGGGGGCATGAGTCAGGGTTATAGGAAATGAAGGTTGAATAAAGGTTGAAAATCTCACAGGAAATCCCATATTTATCAACTGGGGAAATTTCAAATGCAAGGGTAAAAGAGGCTATGATAAAAACCAGTTAAGTTCTTAACCAAATTTTGCATAAGCCAAGCCCGAGGAAGGAAGAAAGATTCTTCTTTCGCCCAGTAAGTCGCCATTTGTTGATCACTCAACACACCCAAAAAAATCCTATGTCAATTTCTACATTTTGGGTACCACTTGATCTTTGCAATATCTGATTTGACTTCATTTTTGTGAAAATGTTTTTCCTTTTTCTTATTATCATGACTCACATTATCTTTTCAGGACTGTTTTGAACCTATGAAACCCCATGACTTAAAAAATCCCTAACTCCTGAAAAAAGAATCAAAATCCAAAACACTTCAGCCGACACACTTAGATTCGGCATCGGAAGGAATTCAAAATGGAAAAGAGCCACTCGGGAAACCTCAGTCACCGAGCATCGATCTCCTTCAGCATCGGAAAAAGGAAGTTTTTTTTGGCACTAAATTTTGGCGTAAGGATATCTACGATAACCGAATCCTCTTCGACATTGGTAAAAGATGAGGGGAATAATCGTTAACCAAGAAAGAAAAGATATCGTCGATAGACAAGACCCAATGTACTCATCGGAATTGGGGAAGACCTAAAAGGATCGTAACGAACATTCTGACCATGCTAAATAATTCTCCTGATTTCCGATCCCCAATGCATTTCGGCATCGAGACTTATTTGAGGAAGCTAATCCATAGAAAAACACATGATAGGTTTGTCGCTGATCGCCAACCATGTATACCTTTTTGGCATCAGCAAGCTAGGGTTTGTTTTAGAATGCACAGCATAAGGTAAGTCCCATATCTGATTAATACATGTGAATTAGGTCACTGTTCTTCAACGCCATGTGTCTTTGTCATATTGGATAACTGTTTGGTCTAGTTTTACCCTGAGTCATTCTTGGTTTCCTAGGTCCAAGTTACACCTTCGAGTCAACTTTTCCATGACAACATTGTATGATGAGATTGATCGGCGTCAGAGCTTTTGCGATGGACATCAATGAACACGACCGTTTGAAATTACCAATAGACCACATAAGCCCCATGCCTCCACCATCAACCCATGATGAATTTAAGTTACAGATATTTGACGACATATTTGTTTAAATTTCACTCATCACCTGAATTGAATGACTGATGCGACACAGTAAGTTCGTCACTAGTTTAAATTATCTTGAGCCATTGTAAGCATAATCATTCTATGCTCCAGGAAACTATGATCATCCAGAGAAGCGAGTCTATTAATTCTAAAGTAGCAGAGATCCAATGAGTATCAAATAGCTAGGTTTAGCAAGATTTACAGGTATGTACCCAAGTCTGTGGATTTTACATGTTTACACTTCATATATTTTTATCCGGTTTTGTTCTGTACACAGTCTTTGAAGGTTTATTTTGATTGTAGGAACAATTCCTCCAAGAAATCGAACCACTAGATGATCATCGAGGGCGTCGAAGTTGAAAGAACCAGAGTTAGGTGAAGGTTCCTTTCGAGGGGCCGCAAAACAATTGGAATACACTCCAAGACCAGAACCTGTAATCAAAACAACGACGAAGAAGGTTTTTATTCATCTTCTGGCCTTTGGAGATACAAAGGAGAGCACGGGGCCCAAGGCGACAATCCCACATTGGGGAGAGATCTTTAAAAATATCAGTCAAGAAGAATACCTAGAATATATCCCACACAGTGACCCAGATGTGAGGGTGCTTGAGAACGAGGTGTCTCTAAATATCCGATGGTCATACCTGCAAATGGTAGAAAGCATAACCATATTTCCCTGTATATAAATTATGAAGTGGATCATCGACCACACAGACACACACAAGTGTTTAATCAATGATGACAATGGTGGGTGTGTCGGGGAGTTCCTTCTGGTAGAGGTACAAAAATACTACAAACTTCGAGACCCCGAGGAGCGGCTGAATATATATTTCGTCATTAAGTTCTATGAGCGTCATGACACCAGTCGGGTGATGGCCTCGTGGTGGAGGGAAGACAAGAAATACACCAACTGGAGCACTAACTGGTACCAGATGACTAACTTAATGGAGCCATACATTTACTTGATGGCCCTCATTTGTCGATTATATGGAGAGAAGGACTGCTCTATATTTTCAGAGGCATGGATGCCCTTATCTTACACAGTGGAAATTTCTAGGAGTGGCTTTCACTAGGGAGCGATCATTTCTAAGAAACTAAGAATCTGCATACAAAAAGCTTAGACATCGAAGGAAGGAGAGACACCAGCTTCTACATGGCTTCATATTTACTTGATGTCATGTGCGCCAGGAACATTTTCTCTGGCATGAACCTAATATGGAATGTCACAGAGCTCCTAGTCCACGTATATTTCAACATCCTATGGGAGAACAGGTACAATAAATCTTACTACCTCATCTGCGATGAATTCATCGCACATATTTATTTTATTCTTTTTAAGAAAGAAAGCCTGAGACTATCGACTGCAACCAAAAGGATGATATCAAAGGTAGTCCACTAGTACTTTGACGAGCGCGACACCTACATAAAGGTGTTCAAGGCCACTAGAGCACCACATCTCCTACCAGTGCATGTACCTAACCAGCTTGTAGTGGGAGAGATATGCTACCAAACCATCCTGCAAGGTTACAATGCCACCCTGGTCAAGGAAAAGAAGAAGGCGTTCATACCTTATGGTTTCCATGTAGGTTTCTACATGGTGAAGGACACGACTCAAGCCAAACAAGAAGGGCTAAGCCAAATAGAGTTCAGATTCCAAACAGGCTTGTTCCGCAAGCATGATCTGAAGGGTCTGGTCTTGAAACATGCTTCACAAGTGTCGTCATGATGGCCATACACCCACGAAAAATTTGAAGATGAATTCTTCATAGCAAATTCCCAAGACTGGGATGAGGTGGTGGCAAGGATGGTCAACCCCAAAATGACCAGATTTAGGGCCATGATCCTAGATGAACAAGTGATGACCATATAGAAATCAACTCGAGAGGCCCTCATAGCTAGGGAAGAAATGATAGTGGCAGAAGCAAAAGAGGTTCCCCTGGTAGCTCCGGTGCAGGATAGAGGTTTCCCTATGACGCATAATGCATGGGAAAGGGGGTTTGTCATGATAGAATAGGTGAAACTAATAAATTATCAGCTGCAAGACGACCCATACATCACAAGAATGACAGGGTCCCCTACCGGAAACCCAGATGAAAGACAGACGGGCCCAAGCAGGGATAATTTTAAGGATGGATTTTTTTTTTTAAATGTAGAAACCTTGACGAATCTTACTAATCCTTCATATGCAACCTATAAAATGTTTGTCGATATTTTTGTAAAAATATTCAAATTTCTAAGGATTTTATATAGTTTGTATAAACTTTTGGCGATTTTTAAGGTAAAATAATTTTATCCTATAAAATTTGGGTGAATAATTTTTAGAATATCGAATCGGTTTTTGGGAAAAACCATTGAAAATTATCCTATGAGCGAAATTTAGCCCCTAAAATCATCCTTGATCCCAAGCGGCCTTAAACTAATAGAAATTGACGAAATTGTCGAGTTAGGCAACCCTTAAATCACAACTCCAAAGGTTGAATCACCGTAAGGTGTTTCAGCTGAGCCGGAGACAGTCGGAACATCAGGGAGAGAAAGTGAACCAAACCCCCTCTGCAAAGTAATAAAAATATATGATGATGAAGAGAGCCCAAGGGTATCCATGGTGATCCCTGTACAAATCATAGAGGAAAATGAGCTAGAGAAGACATCTTCCCCAACTCCCAATGCTCAAATTTGGGTCTTTCCACAGAATGAACAAGAGGTCGAGAGTCTCTTAGACACTAAGCTACCCAATGCACCGGAGACTAGTGCATATAGTTTGAGGGATGAACCAGGGTCTGACGAACAAAATAAATCAGCTCCATGACAAGAAATCGATGTCTCAACAACCGATTATCAAGTAAGTACCGAGCACACCCCCTACACCTCAATTTCAATCGGTACTCAACTTCTCGATGAGAGAGAAACAAAATTCTGACCTTCTGAACACATGGAGGAAGTTCAAGAACCCAATCTTGAACAAATATATACCGTCGGGAGCCTGGGAAATATACTCACTTGGGGAGATCAGGAAATTCCCGAACCTATGGATGAAGTCACTGACATATATGCCATCGGTTATGACCATAAAAGGAAATCTATCGTGAAGAGAACCACCAAGAAGAGGAGTATCACTCTAAATTTATCCATCCTCATCACCATAGAGGAAAATATGATCAACAAAGAGCATGCCAAGACATCTGAACTTATCTGCACAGGGATGGAAATCACAGATGCCACCCTCGACATGGGAAAAAGGGATGAAGAGGAGCTGGCTATTGCTGTGAAGGAATTTGAATATTTGCGCCACTTGGAAAAATATTACCAGGACACCCCACATGCTGCGGTGTTCCTAAGGAGAGAATTCAAGGAATCCTACAACAAATTTACGGATGAATGACACCGATTCACTACAAGGATAGTCGAGCTTCAAGAAGACACCCTCATGGTAGTTGTGACGTGCAAGGATATGGAGAGGTGGTACAAGAAAGCACACCAAGTGGTGGAAAGGATAGATTATATCAACATGGTGCAACAAGGCCGAGACGTCGAAGAGCACAACATCTGCGTGCTAAACGAAACTAACTCTGACCACATAATGAAATAGGCCAAATATTGGGTAAAAATGGCTCAGGAACTTCATCAGGAAATCCAAGAGAAATGGGTCGAGTGCGAGAAAAGTTGGACCAATATCAACCAGAAAATGAGAGACATCGACCTCCCCTAATTCGGCACACCTTATGACTTTGTTGACTTTCGATAGTCAAATCACATGCCGAACAAGACTCATCATTTGCCACTGAAGTAGCAAAGGTGGAAGGCATGGTGTCAGGACAGGTGCAACAGTTCATGGAGCACCCGATCAAAGCTCGAGCCATGTTGAAACATTTAAGTGCCAAAATAGTCAAGTATCGGACATGAGCAGTAGAGATAAGAGAGATTCTTTCGCCCCCAATGGAACAACATAGATTCTCGTATGCTAACACATGCGAGGATCTCTTCATCAAGTGGTCGAAGTACGAGAAACGTCATCCACTTAAGTGAGATCATTTGATGACTCTTTGAAGACTGATAGAAGAAAGCACCATGTGGCGAGTTTTTGTTTTACTTAGCTACACTTTAATGGTTATTTTTAGTTAATAGTATGTTATAAGTAGAAGAGTCAACCTGTTAGAAAAGGGTTGATGGTTGTTGCAAAGACCCTTATCTTTGGATTTTGTAAAGAACTATTTTGGAGCTGCCTTAATTGAGAATTCTTGTTTAGGACTAGAGACAAGTTTTTGTTTTTTCATCAAAATTGTGTATGATTTGATGTGGATATGAATTATTTCTGATTTCATCTCATTAATGGATGTTGTAACAAGTAAGAGCTTCTAAATCTGTTGATAAGTTATCTGATTCAATGTTTTACAGTTCTTGTCTTTAATGATGAAAATTAAATCGTTGTGTTATTATGTGATCCATGATTAGAGTTAAGAGAATTATTTTTCTTTCCCTCGTTTATTGCATATGTGTTTTCTTCTGATAAACACACCTGAACCAATAATTGGAACACCAAGAGGTTAATGTATTATTACTAGGCTTGTGGTAGAGAATTGTTGTTTGCATACTAGAGTGAAAGTTTATCCCAAGCTCAGCCTTCCCCAGTGGTTAAGATTTTCGCACTTTGTTACCCAGTTGGTTTATACCAACTTTTATCTTGTATCAGTCCCACCTATAAGAGAAAATACAAAAAAGAGAAATTCTGAATTGAAAGAGAAGCCATCACAAGAAAACATAAAGCTCATTGATTAATTGGTCGGATCGCAAGATATGGAGAACCATTCCACCATTAAATGTTGTAGAGTCTAATTGGGCCTCGGTGGCGGGTTTGGTTCCTGCTGTTGAGTCAAAGGGATTTAGGACCCCTCATGTTAAGCCCTAATATTGTCTCATTACCCCTTAATTGGGGCATATTACATTAGTAATGTTATTTTATTTATGTCATCTTTATTCCATTAGTTGTAATTATACCTCCTAGTCTCCTATATATACCAAGGAGACATTTTCATTTGGAATCATCTTGGAATTGTACATTTACGTGGGAATAAGGAGGTTTCCCCTCAAAGAGGCTTATTATCTAAATTTCTCTCTTTTTCAAGGTGTTGATTACTTATTCTAAGGTTTTTCTATGCTATATTCATATTTGGTTCTTAACATATTGTATCAAAGCTCAAGGTCTTGGGGTTTCCCTGCTACATCTAAGACACCTTGGAATTTTTGCTATAACTTGTTTTCTACAACGTTTCAGAAGGAACGACTTGGAGGATAGTTAGTAGACAGATCAAGGTACGTTGTGTTAAAATTTCAGCTCCTGAGGCCTTATAATTTCATAGATACATCCTGTGAAAGATAGGGTTCTGGAATCATCCTAAACTGATTCATTGCGGAATTTGCGCTATAAAAAAATTTCTGTAACGTTTCAGACCCTAAAATCCATACGATATTCACAAAAATTAGTAAGGTATATGTGGTAAAGGGTTCATCTTCTGGGTCATCTTAAATTTGAAGATACGCCCTGTAGAAGATAGGGTATCTGACTAGCCCTATTGACTAGTCTCAAGAAGGTGTTCCAGGTAAAACAATCATAACTTCTTCCTAGATTTTCCAAATTGAGTGAGACTAGTTGCATTGGATAATGGAAAGTCTATAGTATTTCTGGTACGAGTTTCAAAATTTATATCAATTATTTTGTGTGGGGCACTCTATACAAGTGACATCTCCCGGAAAGGACAAAATGTAGCAAGTTGTGGGGAAGTTACCATAAATTCCACTTGGCACATCCAATTTTGATTAGACCTGTGGAATTATAGAGAAGAAATATCAAAGAACTACAAAAAATAAAGTTTCATACCCATAAGGGCCAAAACTTTGGAGATACAATTGAAGAAATATTGTCTAGCAGAACCACCTCAAAATCAAGGTTCAAAAGTGATACTTGGCCAACATGCCACCCAAAAAGGGAACTTCTACACCAAATAAGCCTCCAGATAATCCTACATGGACTCTTGATGAAGGTGAAGAAATG
>ML792842.1:609446-640951 GCA_009831015.1 Picea engelmannii | reverse complement strand
CACCCACTTGAACCTCTGAGGACAACAGTCCTCCCTAGAACCTCCCAACCACCCTGAAATATAAATCTTTTCTACTGAATTTATTACAGTGATATGATGTTCGATGATGGCCTACCTGACTTATCACTGTTCTGCTCCACTTCATTGCTCTGTCTGCCTTATTGCTTTTCTGCTCATATCATTTGCAATGTCCGGGTTATGGTCCCTCCACGCTTTCACTGCGCCACTCTGATTCTTCTTCACCCATGAATCACCACAGCAAAACTCCAATAGCCACTGCAAATACCCACTGTAATGACCAACCCAATCTCCTCTCTGTCCCGTGTATTTATAGCGCCTATGCACCTTTTGCATGCAATGTTTTCCATGCCGCTGCATGCAGACTCTGTGTCATTATACTCCACCTCTTGAGTGCTCTATCTGATCATCATCATGACTCTTCAGCTTCTCTGGTGATTACACATCGGTCTTCTTTGACTTCTCTAGCAGATGTCATCAATGGCTTTTTTGGCAGTCTCACAGTGTCATGCCTCAGTAGCCCTCCGATCATTTCTTGATCCAACGGTTCATGATCAAATCGAGATTTCATATATCGTGATTTCGACACTTTCGATGACATAAAGTTTATGTCCATGGGAGTCGCGATTTCCCAATTCACGATGTGCTTCAGCCCTCCTGGCTGAGCCCTGGTCCATGTGACCTGTCTCTGTGTGACATTAGTCTTGTCACTTCCAAATCACGATTCGCGAAACTCTGACACAGGGTAAGATCAATGGTCTAGGTATAACCTTGGCTCAACGGCTACGATTGAGTCGTGATATCGCATATCACAAAATCGGGGTTTCTGATGTCAAGTGACTTTGTCATTCCAAAGTCCCGATCCCCGAAACTCCGATGAGGAGAATCAACGGTCCAGATGCATTTTGGATTCAACGGTTATGATTGAATCGCGAAATCGCACATCGTGATTTCGTGTTTCTCGTTGTCAAGAGATTTTGACATTGCTAAGTGCCAATTCCCGATCCCCAATATTCCATGTAGAGATTCAACGGTCCAGATTACTTCTAGCTCGACGGCTCAGATTACATCGCAAAATCGCATATCGCGATTTCGGAGTTTCTGTTGCAGTGTGTTCTTGACATATCAAAGTCCCTATCACTGATGCCTCTGTTGACGTCACACATGGTTTGACACGTGTTAGATCCTGCCACGTGTCACTCTGATTCGTGAATTGCATGAGCCTGAAGTGTTAGATCTGCCTGACACCTGTCATTCTCTGGTTGTGCCACGTGTCCCTGGGTGACGTGGTCTGTTGACGTGTGTTGTATCGACGCTCTAGATCACTTATTATCCAACGGCTATGATTAACTCATGAAATCGCATATCATGATTTCAGGGTTTTCGTTGTCAAGGAACTTTGACATATCCAACTCGTGATCCTCGAAACTCTGATGACTACGCTCCTGGTCCATATGACCATTATCCTCATGACCGTAGCCAAACCTTCACTCCCTTTAAAGACCTTGCAGGTTCTCATTGATCCAATGGTGGTCGGGTCCCTGCGCTCGGATCTGACGGCTGAGACTTGTCCTCCTATCAATCTTCTCCCAGTGGCGCTCGATTTCTGCCACGCGTCCTTCCAAATAGACGGTCCTGATTATGTTGGGATTTCACCTTGGCTTTCCCGATGGTAAACCTCGTACAGCTCCTGTCCGATCTGATGGCGGACGGGTTTTCTGAATGAGATCCAACGGCTGTGGATCTCTGTCTTCCTTCTCCTCTGTGAACTCCCGTATCTTGAGCTTTGCCTTTGCTACGCGCGTTTTCTTCAACGTTGTTCCTCCTGAGCTTGCCATCAATGACAAGCATACACTACTTGGTAAACATTTGCCAACATTTACATCATTAACGGTCATAGGGATGACAAAAATAATGTGTAACACCACTTGTTTTATACCGTCTTTTATCTTGTAATGGTCCCACCTATAAGACAAAATACAAAAAAGATAACTTCTAAACTGAAGGAGAAGCCTTCACAAGAAAACGTCCCCATTGATTAATTGGTTGGATCACAAGATCTGGAGAACCATTCCACCATTAAACACTGTAGAGTCTAATTGGGCCTCGGTGGTGGGTTTGGTTCTTGTTGTTGAGTTAAAGGGATTGAGGACACCTAAATAGGTCCCTGACATGGACGAGGACTTCTTGGTATGCATTGACACATCCAAGGAAGGATTAGGTGGAGTCTTGATGTAAGACGGTCGTGTGATTGCTTACATCTCGAGAAAGTTGACAAGGCATGAGGAGAACTATGCGACGCACGATTTGGAGTTGTTTATGCCTTGAGAGTATGGAGACACTACCTTATGGATGAAAATTTGAACTAAAAATGGACCACTTTGGTTTACAACACATCTTTATGCAAAGCAACTTGAACGTGTGACAACGACATTGGTCGGAATTGCTTAGCTAGTACGATTTCGAGATTACTTACATAAAAGGAAAAATGAACAGAGTGTCTAATGCATTGAGTCAGAGACCACACATATTTTTTGTGATGCTTCTTCAGACGAATCTACGTGAAAATATTCTAACTTTACAGCACGACAATGACTGGTACAAAGAGGTCCACGATTTTATCGGACAAAACACAATGATGGTACAAAAATTTGAGGGATTTACTGTGGACAACGACGGATTAATGAGAGTTAAAAATCGGATTTACGTACTTCCCAACGACGAGTTGAGGAGTTTGATCCTAAACAAGGCTCATAGAGTAGTGTACATGGCTCACCCAAGAGTCATGAAGATGAGGGAAAATCTTAAACCCTTATTCTTCTAGAAAGGAATGAAATAATACATAATCAACTACGTGGCAACATGTCTAGAATGTTAGAAGGTGAAGGCTGAACATAGACATCTAGAAGGATTACTACAACCACATGCTATTCTGAAATCAAAATGAGAGGTCATTTTGATGGATTTCATTGTTGGATTGCCACTGATGGCAAGGAGACATGACTCAATTTTTGTGGTAGTCAACACTCTAATGAAGAGTGCTCATTTTATTCCTATGCGTACAACATATTAGGCACATGACATAGCTAGAGTTTTCATCAACAAGATAGTGAGGTTGCATGGCGTGCCTAAGAGGATTATATATGATCAAGGATCGGTGTTTACAGGACTATTTTGGACTAGTTTCCAAGAGGCCTTGGGAACCCAACTTAAATTTAGTACCACATATCACTCAGAGACAGACGGGAAGACCGAGCGAAAGAACCAAATTTTGGAGGCTATGTTGTGTATGTACGTGATGGACCAACATAAGTGTTGGGAGAAATTATTGCCATTGGTATAATTTGCGTATAACAACAGTTATAAAAGAACCATTAAGATGGCGCCTTTCGAGTTTCTTTACAGGAGACCATGTCGGACGCCTTTGAGTTGGGATTGGCTTGAGGATAGGGTCTTGGTGGGACCCAAAGCGATCCAAGAAATGGAATACAAAATGAAAACTATAAGACAAAGGATAAAGGAAGCACAAGATCGGTAGAAGATTTATGTCGATGTGCATCGTGTCGACCGTAGTTATGAATTTGGCGATCGAGTCTTCTTGCAAGTGAAACCACATAAGAGTTCGATCAAGTTTGGAAAGGGTACTAAAAATATCTCATAGGTTCGTGGGACCCTTTGAGATTGTGGAAAGTAAGGGGCCCATGGCCTATTGACTAGCCTTTCCTGATTCTTTGAGGCGTATGCACGATGTTTTTCACGTATCCGTTTTGAGACATTATGTTAGTGATCCTACACATGTTATTGACATTAGTTCCTTGCGGGTATCGGACGAGGGTGCGCTCACAGCGGAGCCAATATGCATCCTGGACCATCACATTCGAAAACTACGATGTCAAACAATGGATCAGGTCAAGGTCCAGTGGGACAACTATAGTCCACACTCAGCGACCTCGAAGTACACATATGATATGCATCAACAGTTTCCATTTTTGTTTGATAGCTAGACATATGATACTGTGATACACTTTATTTTGGCACTTACATACTGTGAAACTTTGGGACAAAGTTTAAAACAAGAGGGGGTGTATGTAACATCCCTCTCTTGCGCACACTGAGAAGAATTATAATTTGAGGACACTTGCATGCAAGTGATCTGGGTCATTATACTATTGGTTTTTTTTATCACGATTATGATATATTGTGGATTTGATGATATGTTATTTTTTTTGTATTTACATCGACATGTGATATCGACTGAGTTCTCCTGAGTGTGTAAGACTCTAGACGTTATAGGATGTCGAGGAATCGATGAAACTCCTTGGACTCCAGATCAAATAAGGGAGTGGATTGTTAGGGTTTGAATGTTGTTGATGTGACATATGTACATATGATTAGATATTATGATGTTGATTGTTATGACTAACATGTTTCGTTGATGGATGTAGGCTAATGATAACTTGTCGACCAGAATCACATTTGGATTAAAGGGGTCACGCACAACAACCAAAGGCATTGAGGGAGAGGTGTTGCAACAAACCTACCATAACCTACTAGCACTCCCGTCATGGCTCGAACTGTAGATTAATGATTACCTAGTTCGAGAAGACCCATGATGTCGTGAGGGCAGACTGTGATAGTCACTCATGATGATTCTAAGGGGAACACAATAAGGCAGGGTCCTTATTCCTTAGAGGCCCTTAGTCTCCCACAAGATCACTTGACGGAGTATTGACTCCAGGGGTTTGACGTCTACCAAATTCAATCAAGAGGTGAGTGGAACCCTTGGAGCACATAGTGCATCTTGAAGGGCATGTTGCACAAATAAAATAGAAAGAGGCAATTGGCACCCTTGGATCACGTAGAGCGTCCTAAAGGGCACGTCACAATTTTAACTATAATAAGTTAATAAACCTAGTTCCTAGAAAACTATGCCTCCTTAGGACCTGTTCAACCTTAAAATGAATGATGTGATGAGTAAAGTTTAATAACAAATTTATCTTAAGAACTATCACCAAGCCTAGTGAATTTGAAAGCTAGGTCTAAGTAGAACCTCTGAACAAAAAAAACTAATTAGACATATAACAAGAAGGGGGTAAAAAAAATTCAAGCTTTATTAATTAAAGTAAAATATTTAATGAAGGTTTAATTATTAAAAGGGGGTAATTGGTTGATTGTCTAAACTTGCTAATTCTGAACTTAGTTAAAAAGGGGGAAACTTAAAGAAAAAGGGGAATGTCTAACTTAGTAAGGAATCTAGCCTTTGGAACTTTCTATTTATGAACTCAACTAGGATTTAAGTAAGGCATAAGTCATTTAAGAATTGTAACGGAATAATGGGACATTGAGGAGAATTTTTTGGAACACTCTTAGGTGGGTGAGGGAAATATGAAAATTTAATTAATTAATAAATTGATTTTCTAGTGCAACTAGGGGATCGGGTGACATGTGTACGGACGCGGTTTTTCCTAATTAAATAAATGAAAAAGGAATCTAATGAGGGTTTGGGAAACTGATCACTTGAAAAATTTATAAAAAGGATGGCGGAGGAGGAGTATGGATCAGATCTGGGTTGCATAAGGTTACGCTGCCATAATTTCATCTTGACTGAATTTTCTCTTGTGGGAGTTGGGATACCCAGCTCGGGTAATGAGTGGTAGCTCAACCTTGCGAGCCGAGATGGGTGCTAGAATTCTTTGGTATTGTGTGTGTAGCTCTTTTGCGGCTTGGGGGGCTCAAGGGGAAGAAGAGTACCTCTAGCGTTGGCTGGGAGGTATCGGTGAGGTCTCATCGGTTGGCAAGTGGGAGCTGAACACAACGCGCGCGGGACAACGACTACGAAGCATTTTCATATGGCTATGGTACGCACGCGTATAAGTTTTATTGAATTGTTGTTAAATTCATGTATATGCATTTTTGTAACATCGAAGCACGCATGCGTAGATGGTGTTTAAAGAAAAAGATTTGTTTATTTTCTGCATATGAATATTTATCCGGGCAATAGCGCACATGTTTGATTTTGTCGAAAGGTAGATAAATTTTTGTTTCTGCGCCTTCTTGGTACAACAGTAATTATATGTGATTGGATGCTTTGGCTACTTGTGTTGTTTCTGAACTTTTGGTTAAATATATATAGTATTTAATTGATCTGGAATGTTCCTTATGACAGTCAATTTTCCCTAAATTTGTGATGAACTATAGATAGAATCTTTAGCTATTTTTTAATTTAAGGGTTGTGATTTCCTTGTTAAAATTTTAATGCAATACTGGTCTAATCTACTAGAGTTTCCTATATAACCAATCCTTTATCTTTTCCCTCAGTGCCAATTTAGCTTAGCGAGTGTTTCTTGTAGCAGTCCACTTGTGGGCACGTACTGAATCCTCCCTTGGCACCTATTGTGGGCGATGTTGAGTCGCTTGAGAACTGAGGCTCGGGCATGGATGTTATCGGTTGACTATGGTGTTGGTGACACCATGTTACTGATTTAAAAGTGAGGCTGAGGATCGAGCCCCAAAAACTCTAAGGATCTCCCTTGATGTTGTATGTTAGTCTTACGAATTTCCCTTACTTGGTGTGTCGAACCTGTTGGTTGTTGTTGACTTATTTTTCTTCTTGATTCCCTCACGAATCACATGAGGCAAACAATATCCATTCCCGTAGAACTTCCTTGAGTTGTAGCTGCCAAATCGTGGTTAATTTTTGTGTCATCCAGAGGCATCGATTCGGTGGATAGCCTCGTTTCAGTCGCCGCCAAAATTTGAATTCCCCCACCAACGAGCTTACTGTTGTGCCTCCGGTTTTTGGTATTGAGCGCAGTGTTAACTGACTCCCTTATTAATTGACAGTGGAAGGAGAAGTGTTCTAATTGAACAATAAAATGGTTTTCTTCAACTTGACTTCCTAAGAGAGCCCGTATTTTACCCACCCAGATTTTACTTATCCTCGGGTCTTTTATTACACTGAGTTGATTTCTTCTTGCAGAGTTTTTATTTACTCTTTTAAATACTACACAGTGTTTTTAAAAATTGCATGGAGAGTTTAATACCACACTGAGACTGATTTAAAATATGAAAAGTTTTTTTTTTCTTCAAAATAATTACTGCGCGATTTTCGTTTACACCGAGAATTCATGAGTGGTTAGAACATTCAGCATTTTGAAATTTCAGAACATTTTAGATTGTTATGGGAGCGAAAATTCCTGCCAACGATCTACTATGGCAGATATGTCAGGTTGGAGGCGATTTTGGTAATTGACGGAATTTGCGTTCATCTCAGATTTTGAATTTATGGCAGAGATGTCAGAATTTGCGTTTATCTCAAGCGAGGGTTCATGTGACAGCTAGCACACACTAAACCTTTATTTATAGATTGATAGAATAATTTCACCTTTTTTAAACCTTGTCTACAACGTTTTCATTTCAGGGAGGTAAAACATAATGACGTGAAGCTTGTTATAAACATGTGTTGTTAAATTAATCATTGTTTTTACTTGAAGCCTCATATATATAATAAGTTGTACATACACAACATTAGATTAATCATTAATTGCTTGAAGCTATATGTAAATGCTAAGCCATACAAAACAATATTAGAGTAATCATTAATTGCTTGAAGGTATATGTAAAGGATAAGCCATACAAAACAATATTAGATTAATAAGTATTTTTGCTTGAAATTACATAAGCAATATTAAATTAATCTTTATTTTCGCTGAAGCTTTATACTAATGATACTAATGATGTAAATATTTATATAAACATGTTGCAGTTTTAAATTATTTTTATTTTTACTGGAAGATTGTAAAGTTGATGATGTTGTGTAACTGGATGAGACAAATTTATCATGAATGTATATAGACACATGATGTATGAGGTAGGAAGTTAATGATGTAAGATGACGGTTTTAAAGGAGAATAAACTCTATTATTGCAGAAGCTAGAAGGATGTATTACCAGTGTAGTTTTTTTTGTCATTTCTTTATTTAAATTGTTAAGTTGAATGAATGTAGTTATTTTTTACATGGACATTATGTTTGTATGATTAAATAAAAGACCCCAGAAGGTATATCACTTTTCCTGCCTCGGATTTTATTTAATGATTAATTGATAAAATAGCGTGTCTGGACTTTTATTAGAATTGCACCTCAAGTTTGTTATTTAAATTGTGTATGTCAGCTCTCTTGCGCACCTGTAAAATTTAAGGTTGATTAAAGTATTGTCTAAATATTAGATTTATCTGGTTGTGCGTGGAAAAAGACCACTAATGATTGGTTGTTGTTTATTTATTTGTGTGCCATGCAAAGGTTGATTCATTGATTGCTAATTCTCACTTGCATTGAAGGTTTGTGTTACGTGTATCGGTTGGTGCTGTTGTGTTTGGTTGATTTGATGTTGTATTTTAGCTTAGTAGGTGTTGTCTTGCTTGTGTCGGGCTGGATGCAGAAATCTCCTTGTGCCTTAGAACAATCGCCAACCTTGAGACCTTAAATGGTCAAAATCGATGGGAACCTGGGCTTGAACGTTGCTTATGTGTCCTGGAGGTCCTAACCTTGTAGGGTAGGATGGTCGGGTAGTCGTTTTTATTTTGTCTAATTGATTTTCGTAAGTTGCATCCAGTTACATGATGTGCTAGTATGCTGGGTCATTAAGTTGTTTGTTGCCTAAATTGTGTGCATTGTGTTCATCATTGAGTTGCATTGATTGATTGTTGTCGTTGTTACTTCCTACTTTAGAAAAAAAAATTATGCATCGCATGTTATCGTTGTTGGGCACCAAATCGGGCTATCTTTCTGCTACATTTCCATTACCTTTTTGATCTTTTTACACTTATTTACCTATGTTTACTATGCTAAATCTGTGAGGTAATTACCCCTACCTTGTCTATTGGAATATTTTATTAATGAAGTAAAAGTCGCGGAGTTTTACCTATTCGCAGCACTAAAACGAACGTTTGACTGTAGCTTTTGGAGAATAGGACCAGGGCTTCATCCCGCAACAGATCTTCCCTTCACAGCAACAACCAAACCATAAAGAGGCTGCGCAGCTGGAGTCGCAGATCCCTGAACCATATTGGTCATTTCGCTGATCATGTCAATCTGGTACTGGTGTCGTTCCAACTAATGCATATTTTTGGGGATACAGTTACCATGTTTTTGGGGAAGAGGTTGTTCTCCCTTTTAATGTATAAAAGACAGTTTATTCCTACAACTGGGGATGTCCCCATTGAGATTGTAATAACCTTTTTCAGATTTATAAAGCACTACCTATTTTGTTGTCTTCGTCTTCACTGTAACCAGTGCAACCCTGATTAGAGAGCTGGGGCCACTCTTCTGATCAGGTGTTGCGTCTTCCTGTGTGTGTTATTTATCAGTTTTATGCTTGCTATTACAGTGTGTTATTTAGCAGTTTATGCTTGTTGTTACAGTATGTTATTTAGCAGTTTATGCTTGTTGTTACAGTGTTATTTCTTGGTTTGTGCTTGCTGTTACAACGTGTGATTCTTATGAGTGCCTTTCATAAGTTGTAGTTAATCCAGTTGACAGTAATGTTTTGAATCTTAAATCGTGAACCCTTGGCTAGAACGAATTATACTCTTGCCCCTGCATATACCTTACGCATTACCTTGAAAGGATACACACCCAAATTGATAAATTAATATAGGAAAAAGGTGAATAAATCGTTCATACCTGGACCCCAACAAATGTAACGACAAAAATCATTACAATTTTAAATCATACTCTAAAACAAAAAAAAATAAAAAAATAAATTGTTATTTTATAAAAAAAATGTTTTTTTCTTTCAAATTTACATTTTATATTTTTCAACATATCACTACTCACATCATATGTTTATGTTTTATATTTTATATTGGACCAATAAAAAAATGTGAAATATTAAACTTATTAAACTTTCTTAAATGCATATTTATTTTTTACCACCATTATTATTATAATATTGAGATTATAATATCCATTTAATGAATAATTCAAAGATTCTATTAATTATATCAATTCTCACCGATTAAAAGACTCTACGTTACTTTATTAATAATATTTATTAATATTTAAATTTGTATGTTTCTTAAAAACAACAATTACATATGGACTACATATTAAGTATGAAATTGTAAATATAACAAAATATATAGTTTCAAATGTCCTTTAAATGTTTGAGTAATCATTATTTTCATTTCATTTACCCGGTTTGGGTAGTGAGAGAGGGAGCTAGACCTCACATGTGGTGAGTCCGACCACCATCTTGTGTAGTTATGAGCCCCTCTCGATAGTTGTTCCGTGGAGGGGTATGTAGGTAAAGGGAAGAAATTTGGATAGCTATTGTCTGGAGTGGGAGGAATTTCCCCATAATCATAATGCAAACTTTGGAAGGAAGGATGGATGGATAGGACATGGAAAATGTACGAAGTTAGATAGAGGAAATGGGAACGCGGAAACTTGAATTTTTCAAAGGAAGGACGGATGTATATGACAAGGAAAATGTGCGAAGGTAGATTGAGGAAATGAGAACTCAGAAACTTGAATTTCCCATAATGAAAAATACATAATGAAAAATACTTATAGATCATTATAGAACAACAAGGCACCTGTAGCGATGAGTGAAAATGTGATCATGGTAATAATTGGTGCTAGTTTACCATATTTACAGAGTTAGAAATCCTATGGGATTATTTCTCCAGGGGATAAGGTTTTAAATCTTGGTCTGTTGCTAGTTCTGGTCAATGAGAACATTTAGGAAGTTTGGGTTCTCTCTGTGACCTATGACATTTGGTTGTGGGTTCTCTCTTTCCTAGGTTGTCTAGTAGCGACCCTTTCTGCATCAAAGCATTTAGAGGGGAATAGTGGATTGGGAGGTCACATGCATTGTAGGCCTTTGGTGGTAGGGGAGATGAAGAGAATGTCTATGGTGGGGTTCATGAGTATCCATCCTATTAGCAGTGCCTGTGAGAGGTATATATTACAAGGCGACTCAGGTGTTATGGTAACCACTAAGTTGATGATGGGTGACATCAAGGCCATTGACTAGATTGAATTGAGCAAAAGGGGAGCCAAGCGCAAGGGAACTCAGAGACCAACAATGTCGAGGAAGACTTAAACCCAATCTTTGGGAACAGTGGTAGAACATACAACAAAACAAGCCAAACAAAGATACTACCAAAGCATTCCTCCTGAAACCCAACAAAAAATGGAGGAAATGGTTAGTAGAACGAAGATGAGGAAAGAGCAAACGCCAAAGAATATCAATAAGAAAAAAATTCAAAAATGAGTAAGAGACATTGGTTATGCGAGATCTAGGGACACTAAAGTATTTAGGGCAATGGAATTTCACTAGCTTATAAATACCCTTGTTTCTCTATCTTTAAAAGACAAGGATGACAAACAAGCTAACATTCTAAAATTAAAATAAAATATTTTTAAAATTAAAATAAATATTCTAAAAATTATAATATTAAAATATTCTTATTCATTAAAATAAAATATTCTAAAAATTTAAAATTAAATAAACCACTAAATATAACTTATTGCTCGACTTTTTCCTTTACCTTTAAATTGTTCATAATTTGATACCTCAATATTGTCTATGGACATTTTAAATAACTGAAATTTTCAAATCTTTCCAAAATTTATTTTACATAGGAAATGGAATTTTCTTCTGCATTTATCCCCTTTATACAATCTTCAATTATGGAGCATTGAATCATAACGATATCGTTATAAAATATTCCCTTTTGAGATTGATTTGGTTCTCTTTTCCCTTTCCAAAAGATGCAGGGATTGTAGGGATGTATGTTTATGTTTTTCATGAAATATATATATATATATATATATATTAAAAAATTATTTTTATAAATAAGTTAAATAGAATATTATATTTTTAAATAATATAATTTATAAATTTGAAAAAAATATAATGTAAAATTTAAATTTAAATTTTATTCGAGGAGAATATTATTTACATTTTGTAGAATACATGTAACCATATATTTTACGATTCTACTAGAGAGTCTTTTTGTAGCTAAAAATCATAACATTGAGTTTGTAGGCATTTTCAGCTCTGAACTAAAAAAAGAGCCCAAGTATAGGTTTAGTTGTAGTAGTTCGAGAAAAGATAAAAAAAAAATAGAGTTGTGACTAGGACTTCCATAGATTCCATAGAATCAGTCCAAAAAACATATACATGTAGAAGAATACTAAAGAAAGAGGAATGTGTTGAGTCAAGGAGCATGAAGTAACAAAAAATTAGTGTAGATTTGTTGTAGTTGCTAATTCTTCTATGAATGGTCAATGGAAGAATTCAAAATGTTCGCCTTCCCTATATTTGGAAATCATCCATTTCTCATAATCCATCTAAACGCCTTCCTTAGAAAGTGTATCAACGGTTGTGTTGTGCTCCCTATAGACATGGCACACAGTGAAAGAATCAAAAGAGGCCAAGATTCTGTGTACTTCTTCAAGTAAAGAGAGAAAAATAATGTTTCGATAGGATTGTGTTTTCCGAACCCACTTTATAACTATCATTGAGTCCCCAAAAATCTATAAAGATTTGACTCCCTTCTCCCCTGCAAAGAGTAGGATGAGTTTAAAGACATAAGCTCTGCATAATTGTTTGTTCCTGGACCTAATCCCATCTTGAATTTGTAGTAATGACTTTCTGACAGGTAAAGTAGTGCACCCCCCTCCCCACATTGTTGATTATTATTTTTTGATTCCCCGTCAAAATAAGCTCATGTCCTCACGGGATCCACTTTGTCTCCTTCAACCACCCGAATTGGAACAATTCCTTTTTCCTGTGGGAAATGAGAAAGAATGTTGATTCCCTATGTTGCTATTATTTATGGGATGGAGGGATTATCCTGGAATATGGAAGAGTTCCTATCCAACCATACACCCCATCTTACAATCAATGGAAGAGCCTTTATCCGATTATATGAAGTTGTGGAGGTCCAAGCCCTCCAAGCCTCCTCCACTGACTGAACATTCCAAATATATCCTGGTGTAGTTTTGCACAGCACTCTTTCCAGATTTGGTTTACAAAGAGACACTGAATAAAGATATGTGTCATTGTTTCCTCACTTTCCTTGCACAAGGTGCACCACCCCGACCCCTTTTTCTATTTTCTTTTCATTGAATCCCATGTAGGCACTTTGTTTTTTATCATGCACCACATAAAAATGCGGGATTTCAGGGGGCATTTTAATTTCCACATACGTTTCCACCACCATTGTGGCTCCCTTAGAAGGATATTGATATTGAGTTGAATGTAACCCAATTTTGGTGTGTAGGCCACATGCAGTGCATATTTCTGAACTAGTTCGTCGTCTTTGTCTATTATCTGGACGTGGGAGGTTTTTAATGGTCTTATATAATTATTCCAAGATGTAGAGTGTTCTTCCCCCAACCCCACCTGTATTATGGTCTTCCACCCTTGGCTCCATAAGGACGAATGTCCTGGGTCACAAATCCGACTGATATAAAATATGCCTTGCATGTGTAGCTATTGAACGAGGTCTAGGGATAGAAAGTGGCTATCCCTGTTGCCTGACCAAGGTTATGATCCAATATGCACCTTTGTTCCCTTTACACTATGCCATGCAAGACCTTCTCCCGCGACATGAAAAGAGTTGATAACCTCCTTCCAAATAATTGAACAAATGGAATTCTACTTGATCGGATTACATATTCATTCCTCAACATTCTCCAGATATATGTATTTTTGGGTAACCAAGGTTGTCCAAAGACTCTCTATTTGGATCAACGTCCAACAAGATTTGGCCGCCAAAGCTTTGGTGAAAAGGAAAAAAATAAATAAACCCGAGAACCCCAATAGTTTCAGAACGACCAAAATTTCCCATTTAACCCAAGGGAGAACAAAGTGTTCCTGTGTTCTAGCCCATAAAAACCTGAAGCAAATCCACCTTGCTTTTTCAAGCACTCCTTTAGGAATCCATGCTAGAGACATCCAATACACTAGGATGGCTTCCAATACTTACTTAACTAGCACCATTCAACCTGCTCTGGAAAGCCATCTATACTCCACACTTTGAGTCTTTTTTCTAGTTTTGCTAAAATCCAAGACCAATATTTTTTCATATAGTAGTTTGGATTTAGATGGAATCCTAGTTATTTAATCCCTGAATAAAATACTCTCACAACAAAAGGGAAAAGTGCAACATAATAGTTTAGTTATGCTTCATCCATATTTAAAACCGATAAAGTGGATTTCCTCTCATTTATTTGCATACCGGTGGCTCAGCCAAAGAGTTCCAGTATGTTGTGCAGTTTATCTGCATCCCCCCTAGACCCATTACATAAAATAAGTACATCATCAAAAAATAGAAGGTATGTTATCTTTAGGGTGGGGTAGATTGAGATACCATGGAATTCACCCCAGGTTTGTGCAGACTCAAATGTTCTGTTGAGTCCTTCTTCCACCAGAAGAAAAAAAAGAGGTGAAAGGGGACATCCCTGGAGAATTCCATGTTTCTCTTGAAAGAAAGGGGAGGAAACCCCATTTATAAGCACCAAAAAATATATTGTTTTGATGAAACTCATTACCCAATTTATGAAAGGCACTTCAAATCCTAAGTGAGTTATAAGAAGTTTGATGTATAGCTAACTCACTCGATCATATTCCTTTGACAGATATATCTTCAACACTATTTCTTAGGAATTCTTGGATTTGATGATGTGAATGCCTTCTTGTGCCACTCCTATGGCCTCATGGATCTATCTGGCTTCCAAAAAAACAAATTATTCTTTAGAGATTGATTCTAAAAGGATTGATTTGATTCCTCTTGCAATTATCTTTGCCACCTCCTTATAAATACAATTGTAGAGGGAGATTGGTTTGAATTTTTCTAATGAGTGTGGAAGGTCAGTTTTTTGGATGAGGGAAATAAAAGTAGAATTGATGGGTGCATGCATGCAACCTTATTATAGTGACTCCTCAACCACCTTCAATATGTTTGGACCTATTATCTCATAGAGGCCCAAAAAGAACTCAACCGACCAACCATCAGGCCCTGGGATTTTGTCCTTTTGGAAGCTTTGAAGGACCTCCTTGATCTCATCTTCAAAGGCCTCTCTCATAAGCAATTTGTTGTCCTCTTCATTCAAAAAACTAGGGAAAAAGAGGGTCATCCTCACAATGTCTTCTATGTAGACCCTCACATCTTCCTTAAAAAGGTTTTGAAAGTGATTCTTCCTGAGATGAGCCAAGCCTTTGAAACAGGTAACTGCTCTTCCTATGGAGTCATTCAATATCTAGATGGTATTTGTGAGTTTTCTTCCTTTCGCATATGCCTCGAAGAAATTTATGTTTTCATCCCCACATTCCAACCATAGTTCACGACTTTTTAGTTGTTGGGTTGCTTCCATGTCATCCACCAATTGTCTTCTTTTATTTTCTAGGTTCATCAAGATTTATTTTGTTTCATTGGAAATGAAACCCCCTCCTTTTGATTCATAGACGAATTGGAGTTCTGATTCGACCTTCGATAGGGCCTAATCATCCCTTTTCCTCTTGATATGTGCCCATTCTGTTGTTTCCTTTTTAACCCTCTTTGGATTTGTTGCAAACTGAACTACAGTCGAAGTCCCAATCCGTAGGTCAAGGGAGGTCCAATTTTCCTTTACCAGAAGGTGGAAATTATCCTCCTTGATCCATACCAAGTTGAACTTAAAGGGGCTTGCAGGTTTCCTCATGCCTCATGCAGCCTCTATAAAAATAGGGAAGTGGTCTGATTCACCTCCATATCAGACCCATTGTCGCAATTGGATGGGATTCTCCAAGAGTTTATCTGAAATCAGGAATCAATCTATTCTCTTTGAAATTATATCCTCCCCTATTCTATTATTTCTCCATGTAGGTTTTAGCTTGACCGAGACTATATCTGTTAGTCCCTATTCTCTTAATAAATTTGTGAAATAATTAGACAAAGGGTCATTTCTTACCTTTGGGCCCAAAACTTTAGTTGCTCCCAATGAAAAATTTAGGTCTCCACCTAGTATAAGATATTCCCTTTTCATAAAATATTTTTTGAATAAAGTATCCCAAAAGGGTACTCACTCAAGGTAAGGTCTATATATGTTCAACACTATGAACACCATCCCCAAGTCCTCTGAGAAAAATTCCAACCCCATCCTCGAATCAAAACCCCAATATTTTTGGACCTTGATAGAGTGAGTGTTCCATCCAATGGTCAATCCCCCAGATCTATCCCTGGCATAAACACCAATAAAGCACCAAGTATTCAAAATAGGTTTGATTACATTTACAACAACACTTCCCTCCCCCAAATTTTCTTGGAGGATAATAATATTAGGCTAGTTGGATTCAGCCAACCGTTTTATGGTAGATTTATTTGAGGGGATCACTACACCCCTATAATTAAAAGAGATCAACTTCATGGGGTAACCCCTTCTGGGGATATTGCTTCTGTATAGGACCTAATGATGGAAAGTTGTCACCCCACTGCCAATTCCACAAGAGCTCTTTTCTGGGATTTTGAAATATGAGATTTTTTATCTTGACCTTTTCTCTCTAAAGGCACCACTGGATTTTGGCCCAGACCCTCGCCCCCTTTGTTTATGTCAGATGAGGCAGGAATTGATCTATTCTTGAGTTGATAGAGAATTTTTGCCTCCTCTGAATGCTCCGAGGGTTCACCCTCAATTATGACAGATATAGGGTAAACACATATATCTTCTTGAACTAAGGTACATTGAGAAAGGGAAGGACTAAACACAGAAAACATTGAGGAGCCATAGACCCTAGAGAGTAGGGAAATATTTTTTATATATCCTGACCAGTCTCGTCCCAATAGATTCATAGAATTAATCAAGAAATGTATGGGTTGAGAGAGAGAATAAGGAATACCCATCTGGGGAGCTCTCCCCCTATTTTAATCCACATAGAGTTGATGTCCTAAGATGTGTACCCGTCGTTGACTTCCATATCATTTGGAACAAGAACCATGAGTTGGTCACGCTTCTCTTCTTCTTTGATTTCATATTCCAATTCCTTTCTTGACTATCCTAATTTCTTGGCATCATCCTAAGAATCATTATGTTGAGGTATTTCCTCCTCCGCCTGTGCTACAGACTGCTTTTTTTCTTTTGGAAATCGAGAATCTGTTGGCTTAACCTTGAGGGGAAATTTGCATTTACTAGCAATGTGTCTGTATAGGTGGCATCATCGACAATTGAAAGAAACTCCCTCATAGTCCAACCTATGCACATAGGATTTTTCCCCCACCACCAATTTTATCTCTTCTACCAGACCTTCTCTAACATCCATAGAAACCATTAATTGATCCATGGTCAATTCATCTTTGTTTTGGAAAGACAAATCTACATCTAGAAAAAAAAACCCAAAGCATTCCCTGAAACCTTAAAGATTTCGGCACTCCAGAATTCATCTGGTAGCCCAGGGAGGTGCACCATATTAGCGCCACATAAATTCTTTCTTTACTAGAATTGACTAGGGGCATCCACTTCTTGAGCAGGATTTGCATCCACATTCTTGAATTTAAATAGAAACCATCCCCTCATCAATAATTGTATCGAGGGGAGAGAGTAAAAAATTGTTCTCCAATTAATTTCCACCAAATCCTTAAGAGATTTGATACCAAAGTAGTTCCCTCTCACCCTATCGACAACCACAGTCTCTTCCATATCCACTACCTGTGGAATTTTGATGTCCTAACCCAAAACTAGCCTAATATCCTTCCTCGTTGACTTAATGCATTTGTTTTTCTTGTGTTTGGGACTTGTTATTTCATGCATTACAATTGAGTCCTCGTCACCTGGGGGTCTCCCTCTCAAGTCCTTGGTTGTAACATCTTTCACCCCTCCCCCATAATCCTCTCCAAATCTGCTAGGGTTTGGCATTGCCAACAAAGAATTTATAAACCCAATTGGCTCTGAAGGGTCGCCTGCCTTTGAAAATGGGGGGTTGGATAGATGCACTAGTGCTAAGAGGGGGGGAAACCTTGCAAAGGACAACTCCTTCAAGAGCTTGAATCCCAACTAAAACCCATGCCAGTAGTACCAAATTCGGTCAAAAACCTCGAACCTTCGAATTGCAGAAAAATCCCTCCCTTACTGATGACACTAAGGAAAATGTAGCTTGGGTATTTCCTACCGTAAAATCAACAGAAAAATGATTCTCATGCCTAATTCTAGAGGCCTTTGCTGAAGGTGTCAGCCAGGAGGGTGAGACCGAGACCTGAACCCACCACCAATCCCACTCCCAAAGGTGGCGAAGAAAGGAAAACATTATTGCTATTCAGTAAGGAATGAGCTACGACGGTCACTCCATAGGTGGAAACCATACCCATCTCTGCTTGATCCTTGCTCTCGGTTGATACATGGATCAAATCTGTGTGGAGGCCCTATTGACTGATAATTGGTTCTACCCAAATATCCTCGTTGTTCAACATGTCTGGTGATTAGTCCACCAACTCTTCATCTTCTTCCATCATGGAATGTTAAACAATCCAACCACATCGTCCCATGTCTACCCTCCCTTCTCTGATTTGAAATATCTGAGCCTGATACCACTTCCCACTAGAATCTAGCTGGGGATTTTGTGGTTTTCAGGTTACAGTTTCTGGAAAACCCACCAGCTTCCCCGTAGAGAACCCCCTCCATATTTTTATAATTTAGTTGTATAAAATAATATAATTTATAAATTTGAAAAAAATATATAAAATTTGAGTTTAAAAGTTTATTTCTATAATTTTATTATACATAATAATATATTTTTAAATGAGGCTTTAGGGGAGCTATGTGGTTAGAGTTTCATGATTGAGTCATAGGTACTTGTAACACACCTAAACCCCCTAATCTCACTTAGGCTGGTGGGATGTTCAAGTTTCCTCCTCATTCCTCGGGGTAAGTACTCAATTTAATTTTGTTCGTCTTGCTTCATCAATGTTTAGGTGAAGACTTATCTTATCACAATATTTTCTATATAAATTCTCACTTACTCAACCATATTTTCCAATGAAATCCTCCTGTGTATCTCACTGCAGTAACTAGGATCCCATACACCCTCAATCGAATGATTAGAACTACTTCACATCACCATATCAATGATCTAGATCAATTCATACCCTCTCTCATCGGAATATCAAATTAAAAAACTATATTTCCAATCTGATGATTGGACTACGATGGGTCGCTCCTTTTGGGATGCAACGACTCTCGGACTCGGAGACCAACGGTCCCGATTTATTTTTTTCTACAATGTGTGCGACAATTATCAACCATATCCCCATTTACTTGTCAATTAATCATGTAGAACATGTTATCTCTCTATAAATTTCCTTGGCTATAGAGGCAAATCACAAAGGTAACCTCAAACCCCTTGCAGGTTGGAATCTAGCCCTTCCAACCCAACGAGGGCTCTCTCATGGATTTTCAATGAAATCAAAAGGCCAGGTCTTAAATGAATGAGTGAATTTAAAGGTTTGTTGGAAGATGTAGAAAGGAATCCATTGGGCATGGAGTCTATTTTAAGGTAATGGGAACTATCAATGACTGGTGGTGGAATTCTCAAGGAAGTAGAGACAAGATAGTAGATGTTTTGAGTTATTAAAATTGTTGTAGTATGGGTGAGGGACAAAAATATAGAACCAAATGAATTTGGAGCATCAATCACATGATGAATTCCAAAGCATTTCAGAGGAAAACATATGAAAGTACTCAACAAATATGAAAACAGAGCATAGAAAATGAATTTTGTAATCAGAAAATTGATGCTAAATACTGAGGAAATTTAACATCAAATGGAGAAACACGAGAGAAAACATATACATAAAGAAAAAGAGGACACAAAACTCAAAACCTTCCACACAAGAATCTCTGGTAAGAGTAATTATGTACTTCTGATTGATATTCCATTAAAACTCAAAATTACACAAGTGCTCAAAGAGATGTCTCTTGTATGAGTTTTTCCAACCACATGCTTATAAAAATTAAAAATATATATAACCTCTTCCCCAAGCTGAGGGGGTCGAACTCATCTACTTCCCAAACTTGGACTTAGTTACAAAATTATAACAACAAATTAAAATTGTCTGCTAGAAAATAGTTCTTCAGTTTTGAATACATTTATTACATCTTAACAACCTTAAAATACATTTATAAATGATAAAAAAAATTAAGCATTCAAATTTTTATGTTGACCTTGTGTACATGCTCCACCTAGAAGTCGAAATTTGTTGATCTAGATGATGAGTTGGCACTTTTTCTTCACATGGTGATCACTGCAAGGTGTCTGGAGGTTATAAATGGTCATTCCAATGTTCCAAATGATGCTCTTGATTTGTGTAAACCTGAACCTTCCTTTAAAACATTGCCCTTTTCTTCAATCCTAAAAAATCAGAAATACTTTAGAGCCACAAAACTTAAACTTGACTCCATGTGTATAGCCTGCAAAAATATGGTTTTGATGAAGCCTCTACACTATTTTCAAACTACCTTGGGCATCCAATCTGTATTTTACAACATGAAAATATCCTTTTTGCATCAAATGAAACCTACAACACTTGTGTAGCGTGCCAACGCTACACAAGTTATGTTTCTTACTCTTCTTCAAAAATATCTTGTCATGACTTGATAGAATCGACTTTATAGGTTTTCTTTTCATCCATATGATAGAGCTAGTCACAATACAACAAGATTGAACAAAATATGCCATAGAACATCTGTGTACATTTCATATGTTCAAAACAATTGCAAAATTAGGGTTCCATCCTCTTATTGATAAAAAAATGGCATAACATCACAAAAACAAAATTGATAAATGTCACACATGGAATTCATACTTTAACTACCTCTACAATAAATTTGACAAGAGATTGATGACGACCAAGAAACTCAATGAGCATTGAATAAGGAGCTTCAAGATTTTGAAGGTGCAAAATTACATGTGATAACAGAACCCATGATGATCCTATGGTTGAGGTCCACACATCTCCCTTCTCTGATCAACGATCCTCACACACTCTCAGAGTCCCTCCCATCGGAGTGCATCCACCCCGATGTCACGAATCGCTCTGACTAGTTCACTCCGACAATGTATACTCCAACGGATCAGATGATCCTCATTTTCCTTATCTAACGGTCAGGATTTACTCGGAGGTGACTTCCATTAATTATCTAGGGTTCTACCACCAACCTTCTAGGTTGCACCACATAATATCTAATGGTTCATATCTTATGGGGTACCTCCTAATAGATCAACGGTCCTCGGTCTCTCAAGTCTTCAGACTCCTCTCTCGAGTCCTTTTGATAGACTTATATGTGACATCAATGATCACATATTCATCGTATAATCCTCTTATATATCAATGAATATCATTGACTCGAAGTTCCCTTCATAAAAGTCCCAATTCAACCTTATACTAGGCCACTCTGACTACCATGTACTCCTACCAACAGTTTATATCTGTTCACCACGTTGGATCAATGGTTGTGATCCACCTGGATTCAAATACTGGTTTTCTCCCAATTAACAGTCATATTTGGGACTTAACCATTTTAAGGTTTCTCCTAATTCATCACTAAGGTTTCAAGGTTTCTCCTAATCCATCACTAAGGTTTCAAGGTTTCTCCTAAGGCAATTTCATCTTGGCCTTGGATGGAGATTTTCATATCCTGTAAGCTTTACATTTCAAGGACTTGCAAAACTCACCAGAATACACCCCACTCTTGGATAGGTTGTTTGGTTACATAGGTCTAACAAATTAATAGTGGAAGCACACATACACACTCTATTTTACTCAGGAATTCAACCATTCATTCTATGCATTCACATTTATTATTTAAATCAAGAAACCATACATTAGTATCATTAAACACACATCAACATGCCAAGTTAATTACTTATATAATCAGTGAAATATGTACTCCAACCAACTAAATGAGAGAGGAATCCTTTCCTCCCAACCTTAGGCTATGCTGCAGAGTGTCTTTCTACAACATGCCACCCCCATTCCAAGCCATGATATCACAAGGAGATTGATTTAACTGACTACAATATAAATGGTTCATGAAGGTTACTCTCCTTCACTCCAATAGAAACTATAGAAGTTACCCTCTTCCTATTGATATCAGATCCTCCACGGGTTTATCAAGCGCCTTCCCAACTGGATTTCCTTTGCACAAGGGAGTCCCTTCTCTTTTATACATTCCCTTGGTGACCTCCCCTTATTAGTGTCGATTTCTTTTCAGTAAGCACCAAGTTGCGGTCCTCTATTTCTCTAGTTTGGATCTAGGTATTCTCTATTACAGGGTGACCATTATTCTCTTAGGAAAGCTTCCTATTTTATTCAAGAAATATTCCCAACAACTTTGTCGCTTAGATAAAGTGCATGAGTCTCCTTCTCATCGCTTCATTCTAATGTGAGTCTACAACTCGTTTTTTTCTTTTTGGCTCTCTATGAGAACCCATTCACAACTCCTTAGGCCTATGTAATTTCCTAGGTGCATTCCTTCTTACTCTCTCCTCTAGCTATGAACTCCTCTGTCTGTCTATGCATCTATGTGTTGTTTTTCCACCTTTGGTCTCTTCTTCTACACAGATCCTCAGGATCCCCGTGACTGTTTCCATACGTGACTTCTTGTCAGTGATCTGAATTCTGAAGGGGAAATCTAAGGTGTCCTTCTATCAACATTTTAACTGACCCATTCCTCTTCAAGAAACCCAATATGTCAACGGTTATAACTGCTTCAACCACCTATATTACTACCATAACTAGTCATGTGGATCCATCCATGTTCAAGTACGTTGGAAGGTGAGTATTTAATGTCTTACAAGTTTATGAAGGCTTGATAAGTAAGCTTTCTATCTTCTTCACTGAAACATCTCAACTCCACTACACCAATCCACTTCATCAATTCCCACCTGTGATATCATGGCTATTACTCAAGGATTTTTCCCTCTCAGACAATTTTCTAGTCTTTTCTATTAATCAATAACATAATTACATGCTCCATAATCACATTATATGAAGTTTTATCATAATTACAATTATGGGGGAAAACAACGTGTTACATTCCCTTCCCCCCTAAATATATTCCATCCTTGGTGTTTAAAACACCATATGTATACAATTATACAAAAAAATATGGGTATGTCACTCTCATGGAATCCTCTAGTTCCTAAGTAGCCTCATCTGCTCCAAAGTTCTTATGTTTCACCTTGACCTGCACAATGATTTGGTTCTAGAGCATTATTTCTCTCCTTTCCAGGATTCCTTGAGGTTTGGGCTAGAATTCTCCCTCTAATTCCACCTGTATCATAGTCCAATCAATAACATTATTATAATCATGAACATATTTCTTTAATAAAGATACATGGAACACATCGTGAGCTCTAATAGTAGGTGGCAAGGCTATTCTATATGTTATTGGTCCCACTCTTTCAGGACTTCAAATGGTCCACAATATCAAAGTGCTAAATTAGTACATGTCCCCATCCTTAGGGAACCCCTCTTGGGTTTTAATGTGACATACACATGATCTCCCACCTTGAACTCTTCATGATTTCTCATGTTGTTTACATAACTCTTCTGTCTATCCTAGGCTGATCATAGCATGTTCCATTTCTTTTAATAGTTTTGGTCCAAGTGTGATCTTGTCCACTAGAATGTCCCAACTAATTGTAAATCTACACTTCTTTCCAGATAGAACCTCAAATGGGCTCATCTTCAATGATTCCTAATAACCATTGTTATAGGATAAATCTACCAAGGGTAGGTATTCTTCCCATTGCTTGGGTTGATGCACAATATGCATCCTAAACATGTCCTCTAGAACTTTGTTTACCCTTTCAGTCTGACCATTTGTTTGAGGATGGTAGGCCATTCTAGAGGCTAATTGTGTTCCCAAGCCTGGAAACAATCTTTTCCAAAAACGTGAGGTGAAACTAGCATCTTTGTCTAAGATTATAGTCTTGGGTAAACCATGCAATTTGAAAACTTCCTTCATGAAAATGTTAGTGACATCTATGGTTTTAAAATTAGATTTAATGGGAATAAAGTGAGCTTCCTTTCTCAACTTATCCACTACCACCATGATGACATCATGTTTATTAAATGTCCTTAGAAATCTAGTAATGAAATACATGGATATTGTCTCTGATTTCCATTCTAGAATTGGAAACGACTACAATAATATTGTAGGGTGTTAGTGTTCAAATTTTACATGTTGACACTCCAAACACTTGGAAATGTATTCTACGTTGTATTGCTTCATCCTTGGCCAAAAATAAAATTTCCTTACGGTTGTTACCATTTTCTGGTAACCATGGTGACCTACATAGGGTCTCCTATGGAATTCATCCATGATCAGGTGCCTTAGCTCTACTGAACTAGGCACATGCAACTTGTGGTTGTACAACAAAAAATTATCATCCACAAGATGATATCCTTCGTACTTTATTTCTCTAGGTTCTCGTTGCAACCCTTCTCTTACCTAATTGAATAAATTGTCCTCTTGTGAGAGGGTTTGATCCTTTGTTGGATGTTAGACTCTCCCACACTTGTTGTTTCTATGCGTATCATTTTCACACTCCAACTGAGTGTATATGCCACTATATTATCCTTTCCCTTTATTTGTTTGATCTCAAAATAAAACACACTAATCAACGCCATCCATTTGGCTCATCTAGTGTTTAACCTTGGCTGGTCAAACAAATACTTTAGACCACAATGGTTTTTCATCAAGACAAACCTTCTTTCAAGAAAGTAATGTCTCCACATCTTCAATGCATGCACAATTGATGCGATGATCCAGATTATTTTGAGAACGGTATGAAGAAAAAAATATAACTGATATATAACAAGGAAATATACAGATATAATGCAGATAACACAAAAATATAGTGAAAACCAACTTCTATTAATGAACAAGAGAGAAAAAAACTGTAGAACACAAACTAGCAGAATGGGGTAGCCTATCTCTGAAAAGAAAGAGATGTTGGATACACTTCATTCACAACAAGCTTTACATCACACTCCATTGCATTATTAAAGGGCCTCCTTCACCTCAATTATATATGAGAGAGTGAGAGGAGAACAATTCCCATGTTGCATGTGGGATAAATTGGACTAAGTTTATAAAATTCCATAAGCATGTAAAACACTAGGACTTACCGGGTGGTCACCCATCCCAGTTGTTAGTATCAATATTTGCAATGTCAACTCAAAAGGAGTTACAGGAAGTTCCATATCCCGATAACAAAATTCACTAAAGTATCACCGCAACTGTTCTATTTTTATCCATATGCTTGCCTATTTTATTTTTCTACTCCTGTCACTTTTTTGAAACATCCATTTCCAATGCCATAAAATAAATTCAAACGCCAAGTAATTGAAAACAATATTTCCAGGAGTTCAGCCCAAAAATATGATCAGATGCTTGACAGAGGCACTTCTTAACTATTTCTTGGGGTTTTGTATTTTGGTGTCGGATGGGTCGGGAAAAGACAAAGCTTTTGCAAGAAAATGGAGTAAAAGGAATAAGAAAGGTGAAACCCTACAATCAGATCTGAAGGGGATAATATCAAGAGAATAAAAACTTTTTCTCAAACCAAGAAGACAAGAAGGAATAGTTTGGATTTGCTGGCAAAAGAAACTACATCAGTTTTTCAAGAAGAGTTTGCATGTTGAGAATTTCACCTTCAATGAAAATCCTAAATTTTGATAGAAAGATGATTGATAATGGAAGAACCTTTTTGTTTCCTTGTATTTAAGTTACTATTACTCTTTTTGTTATGATTACTTGTAACCAGGGAAAGGAAAGGTGTTAAAAATGTTCAAAACGAGTTTTTTGTATGTTGCTATAGGAAGTTCTTGCAACTCTCCACACAAAAAATAGTGGATTTTCTGGAAATAATTGTTTTTGCAATCAATTTCAAACTCATACTCTGACCATATGGAGAGCTATTTTGAAAAAATGAAAGACATTTTTATTAAGAACGAACTCATCTCAAAAAACCTCCCTCAATTTTTACATAGGTGTCATGGTTTGGGAGATAGAAGCACATATTTACAACTCATTTTTCAGATTTGAAAATATAGGAATTTTCCTATTTTAGCCATCATATTTGGGAATAGATTACAAGGATATGGAGAGGTATTTTGAAAAAATGAAAGAGTTTTTTCTCAATAAAAATATCATATACAAAAAAATCCCCTAGTTTGTACACAGGTGTCATTGTTTACGAGATACAAGCAGAGATTTACAACTCATTTTTCAGATTTGAAAATACAGGAATTTTCCTGTTTTAGTCATCATCTTTTGGCACAAATTATGAGGTGATGGAGATGTATTTTGAAAAAATAAAAGAGGTTTCTCTCAATAAAAATATCATGTACAAAAACCTCCCTCGGTTTGTACACAAGTGTCACTGTTTGGGAGATACAAGTAGAGCTTTATAGCTCATTTTTCAGATTTGAAAATATAGGAATTTTCCTGTTTTAATCATCATATTTGGGCACGTATTAGGAGGATACAGAGAGGTATTTTGAAAAAAGGAAAGATTTTTTTCTCAATAATAATATCATATACAAAAATCTCCCTCAGGTTTCACACAGGTATCATGTCTTAGGAGATACAAGCATATCGTTACAACTCATTTTTCAGAAATTCACCATATGTTGTGAAATCAGACAGTTATCCCTTAGTTAAATTCCACATGTGCCATGCGGAGGTGTCAATTAAAGAGGACACATGAATGTTAAAGGAGGATATTTTTTCTAAACATCATCAAATATTTTATCTGATTTGAATGTATTTAATGCTTTTAATTTCAAACCCTAGATTTTAGGTATGGGACTGATTTTCCATATTTTTTGTAATCTTGTTGATTTGAATAAGTGCAAATTCGACCCTAGGAGGTCTCATATACTTCTATTTTGAGTAGATTAGATCCAAACTTGGAGGATCTAGTTGTTACTTCATAGATCTATAAATCTCATGTAAAATCATATGTAGGGGGGGGGAGGAGTCTAGAGGACTATTTTTTGTACTCTCTGGTTTTAATTGCAAATCTTTCAGAGTTCTTGAGCTCGTTTGATTTATGTAAAGACTTTAAAAAATAAAAAAATCCTTGGTTAGTGTGTGCTGTCATTCATGTGTTCCATCTTCATTATTCTTTCTTGAGCATTTTTACATTGTTATATGGTATATGGCTGTGTCTATTGTGCTAAAAAGGTTGTTTCAAAGGATTTGATGTAATCTTTGCCACAGTAATGCTTAAACACATAAATCTAATTTAGAAAGGATTTCTAAGTTAATATTTGTTCTTCTATTGTATATGATCATTGAAGACCAGGTTGATCTTTAGTGGGATTATCAGTTTTGTGTATCTTTCTTCTTCTGAGCCTAACCATCTGAATTTATATCACTAGCCACGAAGTTTTGTTTTCTTGACTTGTTGCACATAGGAAAGTGATATCAATAGCTCAAACCTTAAACCATATTGATATCAAGAAGTGACCCTTCCACCTACAAAACTTAATAATTATTGATCATTTGAAACAAGATGTGTTAGGCTTGTTCCTAAGGCAGTCTAGGAACAACTTTTAGCGCGAACATCTTTTGGCATTGTTGCCAGGGAAGAGAAAGAATGAAGTAATCTTCCCTGGGAGAACGACATCGATCTGAATCTCTTATTGATGGTGAACACAAAGTGAACATATATCAGACTTCATATCTTCACCTGGTGACTCAACAATCTAAGACTCCACTGGAGGAAGAATCTTATTGACAGAAAAATGAAAGCACGAAAGGGAAAAACTAGGTATCATCTCGTTCATGTATTTCCCTTTGCATGTAAAGAGGATCATCCTATGATTTGTTTATTCAAATG
The DNA here is from genome assembly GCA_009831015.1 of Picea engelmannii. Classification (NCBI taxonomy): domain Eukaryota; kingdom Viridiplantae; phylum Streptophyta; class Pinopsida; order Pinales; family Pinaceae; genus Picea; species Picea engelmannii. Next base: position 613,037 of record ML792842.1, on the reverse strand, counting down.
ATTGTAAGCCTACAAATTCATATTCTCCCCTAGGTAATGAAGATTTGTCCTCTTCATGCACTATTGACCTTGGTTTAATCCCATAATGTGAACCTATTGAAAAATATGAGCTTTATGTTTCAATTTATCATGAAATTGACTCATATTGTAAACATGTGGATTACAAAGTTGATACACCTTATGAGGTCCCTATTGAACCTTGAAATCAGCCAGTTGACTTTTGTGTTCCACCTTCTGAATTCCAACTAAGAATCAAAGAATTTTTTAAACCTCTCAAGCTGCCTCCTATCCTAATTGTTTACCCTCCTATGTTCTTTGATTATCTTCCTGTGTTTAAATAAGATCATCATATTACAACTGACAAGCACATGGAAGCTTTTGAGGATTTCGTTGATAATTTAGAAATCATGCATGAGGATGTTATCTTAAGGTTACTTTCCAAATCCTTGGTCGGGGATGTTGTTTTATGGTTTAGAAATATGAAGGCTTGTTGTATTTGTTCATGGATTGATTTTCATCGTGCATTCCTGAGATATTGGGGTGAAAACAAATCTGTTGATCAATATTTGATCGAACTTAATAATATGAGAAGAGGGAAGGAAGAAGCCCTTGCTACATTCAACAAGAGGTTCCATAATTTTTATTGCAGTATGCCTTTGGATATCTGACCTTCTGAAACTGTTTCCATGGTATATTATACGCTATCCTAACATCCTGAGTTGTCCTTTATCTCAAAGAGACAAAATCCTCATCCCTTGAACAAATGTTTACTAATGTTGAGGAGATCGAGGAGAATTTTTGAGCCCGTGGGAGGCTGCCAAAGCAGTTTTGGGATGAAAGTTTTGAACAAAGTAAAACTTATGAGAAACACAAATCAGATTTGAAGGTGAGTATGGATTTCCAAAGAATTTATGGTTGTTTTTCTATCTCTGTTATTATCCATTAATCAGTTATAGACATGTGATTCTATCAGTTGTGAAGCTATTTTCATGGCTTCAATGGAAATTTTCTTTTACTTGAGAAAATTGGAGAGCTCGTTAGAATAGAGTAATGTAGGATGAATAATCTCTCTTTCCAAGCATTTGGTTTGTTTCAATTTGTACAGTATGGACAGACTATAATATGAAACAATATATGTTTTTTTTAGTAGTGTGTTTTCAGAATTTGAATGAGTTGCAGAGGTTTGGAGGGTGGTGAATGACTCCATAGCCCAATGAGTAAGGCACAAGCCTACAAGTTCTTGGCAGCTTGCAGGGAGAATGCCATCCCCCATGGATCCCATGTTAGTATCAATATTTTCAGTGTCAAATTGTAGCCTCAAAAGGAACTACATGATGTTCCGGACCCTGATAAAAAAATTCACTAAAGTAGCACCACAATTGTTCTATTTTTCTCCATATGCATGCCTATTTTATTGTGCTACTCCTCTCACTTCTTTGAAACATCCATTTCCAATGCCATCAAATAAATTCAAACACCAAGTAATTGAAAACAATATTGCCAAGATTTCATCCCAAAACTATGATCAGATTCTTGACATAGGCGCTTCTTAAGTATTTCTTGGGGTTTTGTGTTTTGGTGTTGGACGGGCCAAGAAAAGACAGAGCTTCTGCAAGAAAATGGGGTAAACAGAATAAGAAAGGTCAAACCGTACGATCAGATATAAAGGGGATAATCTCAAGAGAATACAAACTCGTTCTCAAACCAAGAAGACAATAAGGAACAATTTGGATTTGTTGACAGAAGCAGCTACATCATTTTTTCAAGAAGAGTTTGCAATTTAAGAATTTCACCTTCAATGAAAATCCTGAATTTTGACTAAAAGATGTCTGATAATGGAAAAAACTTTTTGTTTCCTTGTATTTAAGTTACCATTCCTCTTTTTTTTATGATTAGATGTAACCTTGGAAAGGAAAGGCGTTAAAAATGTTCAAAACTAGTTTTTTGTATGTCACTACAGGAAGTTCCTACAACTCTCCACACATAAAATAAGGGTTTTTCTAGAAATGATTGCTTTTGCAGTCAATTTCAAACTCTGAATCTGACCATATGAAGAAGCATTTTGAAAAACTAAAATATTTTTTTCTCAATCACAAAATCATCTCAAAAAACCTCCCTCAGTGTTTACATAGGTGTCATGTTTTGGCAGATACAAACAAAGATTTACAACTCATTTTTCAGATTTTAAAATACAAGAATTTTCTTGTTTTAGTCATCATCTTTGGGCATATATTATGAGGATATGGAGAGTTATTTTCAAAAAAATGAAAGATATTTTTTTCAATAACAATATCATATACAAAAACCTCCCTCATTTTGTACACATGTGCCACTGTTTGGGAGATACAAGCAGAGCTTTACAACTAATTATTCAGATTTGAGAATACAAGAATTTTCTTGTTTTAGTCATCATCTTTGGGCACATATTACGAGGATATGGAGAGGTATTTTGAAAAAATGAAAGAGTGTTTTCTCAATAACAAGCTAATATACAAAAATCTAGCTCAGTTTGTACACAGGTGTCACTATTTGGGAGATACAAGTAGAGATTTACAACTCATTTTTCAGATTTGAAAATACAAGAATTTTCATGTTTTAGTCATCATTTTTGGGCACGTATTATGAGGAGGTGGAGAGGTATTTTGAAAAATGGAAAGAGGTTTTTATCAAAAAAATATCATATACAAAAACGTCCCTCAATTTTCACACAGGTGTCATGGTTTGGGAGATACAAGCATATATTTACAACTCATTTTTCAGAAATTCGTCATATGTTGTGAAATGAGCCAATTAGCCCTTGGTTCGATTCCACACATGCCAAGAGGAGGTGTCAAGTAAATAGGACACATGGATTTTCAAGGAGGATATTTTTTCTAAACATACTCAAATATTTTATCTGATTTGAATGTATTTAATTCTCTAAATTTCAAACCCTAGATTTTAGGTATGGGACCGATTTTCCATATTTTTTGTAATCTTGTTGATTTGACTAAGTGAAAATTAGACCCTATGAGGTGTCATCTATGTATATTTTGATTATATTATATCCAAACTTGGAGGATCTATTTTTTACCTCATATATCTATAAATATCATGTAAAATCATATGTAAAGGGAGGGGGGGGGAGTCCAGAGGAATATTTTTTCTACTCTGGTTTTAATTGCAAATCTTTCATAGTTCTTGAGCTCATTTGATTTATGTAAATACTTCAGCAGAGAATAAAATCCTTGGTTAGTGTGTGCTTTCATTCATGTGTGTTGTTGGGTATTTTATCCTACGGACTAGTAAGCTAGGGTTCTAAGCCTACATGCAGATCATGACCCTTCAGATTTAATCTTTATCCTTCTACCCAAAATCTCAACCCCTTTTCTCAGGCAAACACAGTAAGAATGAACTAACCTTATTTTCCGAAGGTTGAAGTAGATCCTCCGTTGAGTTGTTGTCTCCCTGCTATCGCTGCTCCTTCCACAAAGCTTCCCTGCGAACAAGACAAAAACGTATATGCATGCTACTGATCTACTAGGGGGTTAGAAATAAAACATAAATCAGATAATGACGATGAGATTCATGTGTTTCGGGACGGGAAAAGTA